>JBCJKH010016389.1:0-19600 GCA_039877255.1 Loriculus beryllinus
AGGGGAGATGGGGCTACCGCCATGGCACAGGCACTCTGCAGGAAATTACTCTTCAAGAGTATGACTGCTGATGGAGAAAACTGAAAGTTAAGCTTTCAAGATCGAGGAATAACGTGACCTTCAGACAGCACGGCCTGTGTACTTCCTATCCATAGTCCTTCTCATACAATGGATATTTAGTACTTCATGAGGAGCTGAGAAGCTTTAACAGGAAGGCTTGATAGCAACTCCTCTTTGTCAAATCCAGTGCAGATCTGACCAAGGTATTGATTAGTGCGTTGACTCAGATGAAGGGTTTGCTAAAGCAGGAACCAAATTAGATCACACAGAATGTGTGAGTGATACATGAACTATTTACACATAATGAAATTAGGTACATGATAACAAACAAACAAAACCAAACAAAAACCTAAACAAGCAAGTCCTGACAAAAGGCAATAATGGCAACATGTTTATTAAGTGGGGAGTAGTTAAATACTTCTATGGCAGGGTTAGACTGTGGACACATACAATGTAATAGGGTGTTGTTTTTTATTACTGCGTAAATGGGGCAGTAAGAAGCCAGGTGAAGCATCTTCATTAGCCATGAAGACACTGTTTCATGAGTATCTTGTCACAGTTACATGTGCTTTATCTGTTTGTTGGAATAAGCAAATTAGGACCATATTTTATAGACAATAGATCTATAAAATAGAGCCTAAGCCTTTATTACTAAATGAAGCCCACGGTCATTTGTTCTTTGTGAAACAAGAACAGTACACATGCTAGCACCTAGATCTATAGGACAACTGACTACTGGCAATTAGGGCATTTTCTTAGACAGGAAAGGGGTTCGAACTCATGTTCCTGCAGACAAACTGTATGTCACTGTCTTGTACATTGGAGTGACCATGTGTTCTGCTGAGCAATCTAGATAAAAGGAAGTTCTTTCAGCTGTGTTCTGTAAGAAAGACCTGAAGGCAGCTTGTAACTTGAGGAAAGGACTCAAGGTGGTAAACATCACTGACCGATAAATGTGCTTCAGTTCTGCAACCCCTACCTTCCTGAAAAAGGAAAAGCTAAAGCTGCACCTCCAGCAGTATTTCTCATTTCCTGGTTTAGGTACCTTTACATTCATCATTGTGGTTTCTGTGGTTATTCTCTTTAAGCTTGAAAAGTAACACCATGTAATGCTTAGGGAGCACATATGCAGAAGACTGAGGTTCTCAATATGTAGTATGGTATTAGGCAATTTTATAGATTGTAATTAATTTCTCTGAGCTTCCATAGCTGTCAAATGACAGTATATAGGAACTTCTTAACTTCTATCAAAGAAGTCATATGCCTTAATACATCATAGGCAGTAAGGCTGTAACTCCCACATCATGGTGACGAGGCCAGTTAAAAGTACAGAACGTGGGCCCAGCCTTGTGAATAGTTTTACAACTAAGCTGACTAGAAAATCCACACCTGAAGAAACGGAAAACATTGATTTGATGAACCCAGATTTTGGGGGGATAATGTCTTTTGCCTTGGGCAGCCTCTGCCAAACTTCAGAGTGCCCTCAAAACCTTACTTGGTCATTCCTAGGGAGTCTGAGCTTTCCAGCTCTATGGCTTGGCAGCTTCTCCCTTCTCCTGTTGCTGACTAGCTGGGGCATGGAGCTGCCCAGCCACCCTACGCACAGCCCTGCTGGTTTCCAGACCTTGGCACGGGGAGCCGCTGCTGCTGCAGGTGCTCTGCGGGAGCCCCCGAATGCGTATTTCTCCTCTACGCAGAATGGTGCTGTGCCCACAACCCACCTTCTCGGGTTAACACTTGTACAGCGCTTTGCACGTGCTATAGAAATGGAAGCGGGTGTTAAAGCTGTGTTTTGAAAAGCCAGGCGTCTAAACACCCGAGGCTAGTAACGGCAGATCACTCTCCCGCACGGGGCTGACCTGTTACCTAACCCCCGACGCACATGCGCCCCAAGCGAGCATGCTGAGGAACTGCCGCCACCAGAGCGGCAGCACGAAGAGAGCACAGTTCCCTCTCCCAAGGTGCCGTACACAGCAGCTCCTCACACAGGCCCGCGCTGCCCTCCTGGACAACACTTCCTCCAGCCTGGTAATGGCACTCGGCTCGCACAGCGGCATGACGGGCACAGCGGCACGAAGGCCATGACACCAACGAGCCGAGCCGAGCCGAGCCGAGCCGAGCCGAGCCGAGCCGAGCCACCTACGGGGGGTGCTTATTGGCCGGCGAACCTCCCTCCAGCCCCTCCAGCCAATTGTCAGCTGGCCTGCTCCGAGGAAGACGCCCTGATTGGCCTGACGCCTTCCTACTAGTGGGTGGGACCTCTTGGGCGGGCTGCCGCCCTGAGGAGGCGTGGGGATCGTCTCCGCTTGCCGGGGCAGGCCCGCAGCACGCCTGCGCGGGGCTGGCGGTGGGATGAGGCTCGGTGAGGCGGGGCGGGTGTGTGCAGCTGCCGGGAGCCGCCTTCGGGGTCGCTGACTGTCGTCCCGCCGCGTCCGGCTGCGCAGCGGCACAGCACCGCGCGGTGAGTCCCCATGGCGGCAGCGGGGGGCACGTCCCTTCGCTCGGAGCCGAGAGTGTGGCCGGTATCCCGGTCAGGGGTCCGCTGGGCTGGGGCGGGCGGAGCGAGACGGCACGGGACGGGACGGGGTGGGTTGGCTTGCGTCGGGTCGGGAAGGGATCCCCGCGGCGGCGCAGAGGGAATGAGCGGGCGGGCTCGGTGTTCTCGGCCCCCTCAGGACAGGAGCCGTCCCCGCGGTGTCCCGGCTGGCGCGCCGGCCGCCTCCCGCCTCACGGTGTCTGCTTCTGCCCTGCCCAGACCATGTCCAAGTCGCTGAAGAAGATCGTGGAGGAGAGCAGGGAGAAGAACCAGGCCGAGGTGGACATGTGCGACCGCGGCATCTCCAACATGCTGGACGTGCCCGGCCTCTGTAGGTACCGGCGGCGGCGGGCGGGGAGAGCGCGGAGACTTCCTTATTTGTCCCGGGACGATCCGGGTTGCCGGGGGGGTTAGGGGGTGGCGGTAGGGCCTTCCCGCTGCCGGCGGCTGCCCTGGTCCCTCTGCGGCGGTGGGGCTGCCCGGGTCTCCTCAGGGTGTTCCGCGGTGTACGGGGGCTCGGGAAGGGATTCGTTTGCGGGGGGAAGCGTCCTGCTACCAACGCCTCACAGCACCGCAACGAGCCCTGAGCGTGGTCAGGATCAAACACTGCTCTGCTGCACCGGAGAGACTGGCGTGGGGAGCTGGGACCCCTACCCGTCTCTCCATCACCTTTGCCCGTGCACCGTCTGCAGCCTGCAGAGTGCCCCGTTTCTCAGTGCTCTCATTCTGGCACTTGAGTGGTGGGAGAATTTGCTTCCTGTCCGTCCTTGCCCCTCTCTGCTACTGAAGCAAAAACTACGAAGGAGCATTTCCATTGGTTTTTGAAAGGGATAGGTGGTACCAGCCTGGAGCTACACGTGGCTGGTCTCTTGGGGGGAGTAAGGTAGTACTGTAGTACAGGTACAGTAATAGCATCTCTGAGTATTACATGATTGCCTGTGCTTCCAGAATTGTGACAGTGTGTTTCATGGTGTGTTTCATTTACTATAGATCAACTACAGCAGTTGCAGCATACCAGTAGCACCATGCTGTCATGTTTCTGGAGAACACTTATATGAAGTGCAGGGCAGGTAACTTCTTGTTTTTGCTTTGGCTAGGAGTGTGTATGGTGTTACGGTACAGCTGATACAGAATGAATTAAAGCTGTGACTGGGTAGTGTGCCACAGGCTGAAGTTTTCCTTTGTGCGTGATACAATGAGAAGAAAACAGAATCCAAACTAGCCAACTTGAAACTCTACCCATAGCCTGGTTTAGCTCTTTACTAAGCATCAGTCACATCAGGAAAAGATGAAGACTTAAGTACAGTTTTGCAGAACTAGGTTCTGTATGCTTCAGAATTGTGTGTGGGTTTTCAGGAAGATTATGTTGGAAAGCCTGTATATATGTATATAACTCATGTTAAGCAGAAAGCTTCACTGTGTTTTGATTGGATGAACAGTTTGAGACAGAGTAGTCTTAGCCTGAGAATCTTACAGACCTGCTTTCAGAACTATGCTTAGCCCTTTCAGATAAACTAATGCATTCAGAGTATGGTGCAGCACCAGAGCAGTGTTGCTTTTAAGTAAACTCTGCCTGTTATCAGCACTAAGGCACGTAATTAATTACCCAGCTTTAATCTTTCAGGTGGGGGAAGAAAGGTAGCAGTAAAGCTCACCAGTAGGACTGACGTAAGAAAAGCTATTATTGTGCAAAGACTGTTTTGGGTGAATTGTGCAGACAGGGTCAGGGACCACAGTGTGCAACACTGTGGTCCAGGGGCAGTCATAGTATAGTTAGGGTTGGAAAGGACCTGAAGATCATCCAGTTCCAACCCAGTGCCGTGGGCAGGGACACCTTCCACTAGATCAGGTTGCTCAAGGCCCTGTCCCTGATACCTAATGACTAATGAAGCATCTGAAGCTTGTTTTGCAGGGAGCTCCCTGCATGAGTTGTAGACTTGTGATACCCCAGTTAGGCTGCAGCAGAGAAGTCTGTGTGCAGATACTCTTGGTGCACATTGCTTGACTTGATTTAGTATGGGGATGTGTGGTCTTCTCCAATTTGAGATGGAAGTTAGGGGAGGGGGCAGTGATGACTGCTTTTTGTTCAGTTGTGATCTTGCTTTTTCAGTTACTCTGCGCTCTGGCAGAAAAGGCTTTATAAGTTGGGGTTTTGGTGTTTGGTTTTTGTTATTGTTTGTTTGTTTGTTTTCAGTTGGTTGGTTTGGTTTTGTTGTTTTGTATGTTTTTTATTGTATTGTAAGTATTTGCCACTTCCCATTTGGAGAAGGAATTACTTCCTCCAAATACACCTTAAGAAAAGTCATTACTTGGTATTTATTACCTGTGAATTTTAGGGAATGGTTTGAGAAGATGTTAAACTTGCTGGGTTTCTAACCCTGTCATCTGTCTCCTAATGGATGACCTTTTCTAGTATAGATGGGGTGCTTTGGCTCTCTATGGCTCTCAGAACTGGCAGGGAAGCTAAATGAGTGAGTTGGTGTGTTTGGTATCGTCCCAATTCAGTGTCTCGTTAAAGCTTGGTTTTTCAGAAACTTTGGGGTTTTGTTCAATGAAATAAGGGTCTTTGTTTGAAACAGCCATCATGATTCATACCCAATGGCTGTTCTTTCACAGCATCTTGCTATTAATGAAGGCTGCTAGTAGATGTTTGGAGATAAGGATAAGTTATGACTGGAGGGAACCTTTTGGTGGCATTTTCGCTGTTTTTGGCCATTCGAGTTTTAAGGACTTAGTAGGTTGGAGGATACTCCTAAGTTACTGTGTTAAATAGCCCCTGACAGGGATTTTGTGTTATGTAATTATTTAATGGTTGTGAATGTCCCTCCGACAATAGTCAGTAACCCTTTAAAGTAGACTGCTCCCTGTAGTCTTCATTATCCTTCAAGAAAAGGACCAGGACTTTTCCACTGCATATGTGAGTACTTGCTGCAGAGTGGCTAGTGGACTCCTATGTAAGCTTTCTTAGTTTAATTTACATAAAGTTAATGCAGACACAAGGATTTAGCAGCAGCACAATGTGTAGCATCTTGGTCAGTGTGCCAGTCCTCTTCTTTTATGTGCAGACCTATTCTTGTCATGGGTGTTTATAGAAAAAAAAACAAAACAAACTCAAAAAACAACTATAAGTGATCTGAGAAAACTGGTGTTACATGGGGGCAGAGAGGAGAAAAGAGAATGGGGAACATATGCCCTGGCTTGGATAGGACTTTTTTCTGCCTTCTTTCCAGTCTAGTGAAAGACTTGATACAATGCAGGGCAGCCACTTGTATTTTCTTTTGCCTTGACTTCTTCCTTTCTGTAGTAGGTGTGGGAGAGAAAAAACCAGACTAAACTTGCCTCTGTCAAGTACCAGTGTCTTTTTCCAAATCAGGGTGGAATGGTTGGAGGTGAACACTTGGTATCTGAAACTGTCTTAAGTTAACTTAGACTTACAAGCTTGGCAGACTCTACATCTCTTCCCACTTTTGTGTTTAATAAAGGCAGAGTGGAGTTGTCAGCTTGTTTATAATGTGTTACTCAGAGATACAAAGAAAAGCCCCCTAGTCCCGGAAATGCTGCTTGCTCAGGAGTTCATTAATGTCATTAGAAGTTGAGTTCTATTTTTGGAATATTCCTCGAATCCAGGCACTTCCGCATTTTCTCCTAATGTCTTAAACGAGAAACTAAAACTGCTACAGGCCTTCAGAGCATCAGAATTTTCGAGGCTTTCATAAATGTAATATGAGAAAGCTCTTCTAAAAAATGTTCTGTAGAGAAAAGATTTAATTTGAGACTGAATATTCCTTGATCTAGGTGTTCCATGCTTTAGTTTGTCATATTAATGTAAAGACCATGCAAAACAGTTTTAAACTTTAAAGGCTTTTCTCCTTATTCTGGCATGCAATATGACGAATACACCATTTATGAGCGCATCTATACTATAGCTATGCATCCGTACATGAAGAGTTTTAAAAATGTCATGCCCTGTGGAAACGTTCTAATGGTTTGGGGTTTTTTTTTGTTTTAAATATAATTCCATATTGTGAAAGAAATAGATCATATTTGTTTACAAAGAACCCAATACAGACAGGTAGTGTTAGCATTAACAGACATCCTGTATGATGAGCAATTGGGTTCAGCAACTAGGGCATGATGCATCTTTTCTCCTTACCTTGATGGCTAGGGCATTTACGGGTAGGCCTTTAACTAGCCATCAACAGTGAGGGAATTGTTTTTGGAGCAGGGACCAGCCTCTGATCTCTTATTTATGTATCTTTTAAGTGATTGATATAGGAAAGCTATGAGTTAAGGAATTATTTTGCCCAGATAACTTGAGACATCTGGTGCTCTGTAGTCTTACTGTCAGTGAAGGAATATTGGATGAAATGCTGTTTACTCTCTAAGTGTTAATTTGCTGTTGTTATCATTCCATCTGTAAGCTATTCATATTTTACATAAAGTACATGGTGTGTGGTAGAAATCAACATGCCTAGAATTACTTATCAGAAAGTTAGTGTTGATGTAATTGCCTGCTACTAAAATAACCAAAGCACAGAAGATGGAGGGGTACACTACTTGTAGGCCATTTTGTATATTACTGTAATGCTCATCCTGCATTAGCTTCCTCCAATGTGTCAGACAATGGCTTATCTTGGTTCAACAAGATCTTCCTGTCTTGGGGTTGGTTTTTTTCCACCCTTTTTTTTTAAAAAAAAATATGACGAATACACCATTTTTTTAAAAAAAAAAGGGTGGTTTTGTCATCTAAATATTTTATCTAAACTTACATAAGTATATAAAAGGCTTGATACTAAGGCCAAATGGGAACAACTTTAATATTCTTCCCTTGACCCAGTCTGTTTTGAAGCAGTGGTGAGACTGAGACCATAATGAGAACTTGTTATGACTATGCAAATCAATTGCTCTGGCAAATGTTAGTATCCTGACTCTCAAACTTCTGTGTGGGTATCTGGTGCATTCTTGAAATCAGACTAACTTGCTGCCTGTGGACTCATTACTGTAATGTTAACAAGGCATCTGAGGGCTGCAGTCCTGAAGGAGCTGGTGTTTAGCATCTAGATGTTCCTCTAGTGTCATCATAGACAGCCATAGGAATTGTGGGGACCTTTGAATCCTGGGGGGCTGGCACTTGAGGTAAATACTGGATTACAGTTCACTCCATCACCTGTGGAGTGATGTTCAGCAAGTTCTGCCAGTTAGGCTTACCTGAGCTGCACATGTCTCAAGCAAAATGACCCCTTCAGCCTTCTAGATGATACTTGGGGATGTAAATTAGTTGCTGAAGACAAATGCCTGTATCAGAAGAGCTGATAGTTGAGTTGTCATGAAAAGTTGACTTTATGTATAGGATAAGGAAAACCACAGCCAGCTGTTCCCACTGCACAGTACTCCTCACAGGGCTAGGTGTGCCAGTATGCTGAAAAGAGTGGCATTTCCAGACTTGTTTCACACAAGGTCAGTTTGATGTAAGTGAGCAAATTGCCCTCCTTGTATGAGTGACCAAATGCTGCTTTATAACCAGGCTCCCTTTCTTAACTACTTGCAAATCTGTCTCCAGACTGGTAGTAGCTTTGCACCTTTCAATATCGAAGATCTTTTTATCTAGATATGACTAAAGTGCTGCTGGAAGTAGTCCAGAGCACAGATGCCTAAACCTTTACTCTTTTCAAACTAACAGTGAAACTTCGCCTTTTGTATTCCTTTGGGTGATGTCAGCCTGCTTTGCAGGCCAAAGATGCAGTGGGGCTCTTTGTCACACATCAAGATTAACTGAGATAATTTCAGACAAGGTATCTAAGCTTCAGTCGCATTTGGGTAGTGGAGTCCAGATTGAAATGTCTTTGGTCTAGGAATCTTGGCCTTGAAATTTTTCATGTTGGGACTTTATTATATTCTACATAGACATGTGAGAGGAAACTGTATTGAGAATAGACTGGTTGAAGAAGACAACAATGTGACAAATATGGAGAGGGAGTATTGAGAATAATGCTCGTAAGCTCATGTTGTTAAAGGCCAGCAGTACACATGGCTTGATGGTTTAGTCCACAGGCTTACCTTTAAATATGCACAGAACTTTTTGTGGTACTCAAATTCAGCAGGAGTTTGATGTTCAGAAGACCTGAGTCTGCAGCCCCAAAGCTTAATTGCCCTTGAGTAAGCATCCTCACTTCCTGTGTATAGAAATTATGAAATTGTATCAGGAAAGTTCATCATC
The DNA here is from genome assembly GCA_039877255.1 of Loriculus beryllinus. Classification (NCBI taxonomy): domain Eukaryota; kingdom Metazoa; phylum Chordata; class Aves; order Psittaciformes; family Psittacidae; genus Loriculus; species Loriculus beryllinus. Next base: position 8,814 of record JBCJKH010016389.1, read on the forward strand.
TGTGTACACATGGATTGGAGCAAGGTCTGTCTCAGTTCTCTATTAATAAAACATTTTCTTACTCTTTTGGTTTTTAGTGCAGTTTGTAAGTGATCCAGAGCAAGTACTTGCATGTGTGCTGCTGTCTCACACTTAGTGCATTTCAGAGACTGTACTTCTGTGGTGCAAATATGTTGCGTACAAGTGGTGTCTCCTGATAAGCTGGCTTCTTGCAGGAGTTATAAATTTGATTTATCATATTTTTTGTTTTAAATACTGGGTTATGTCCTGAGCACAGAAACAGACTAAAAGCAGCATTTAGTATTTTCTGTGTGAGTTGTCATTCTGATTTGTGTGCTTTAAATGGGTGTTTTGGTTTGCAGGGCACAAGCAGGATTACCTCCTTACTGCTGTCTTAAAGAGCTTTATTTTGGTAGCTTTGGACATGTCTAGTCTTAGTCTTAACAAGTAATCCTTCATAGAAGTCAGATCCTGACTGTAGAACAGGTGGCAGAAAAAAAGCTGAGAAACGGCCATCATACTGGTGGATGTATTAGCTGAATTTGAGCCTTCCCTCGTGTAGTTTCTCAAGTTGGTCTAGCTGATTAATTAAAAGGCATATAATTGGGATTGCTGACTTTAATTAAGTCATTATGGACTCCAGCAAAGAAAAGAACAGATTATATGAATTTTGGATTCTGTGCTGAAGCTGGCAAAGCTCTGTGCAAAACTGGAATAAGCCGGTCAAGGCCACAGAAGTGGGGTAACAGCCTCTGTCTTTGTTCTGCTGTAATAAACCAGGGGAAGCATCAGCTTCAAAGGAAAAAAGAAATAGTGCAAAAGTTGCTAGAACTTGCTCTGTGCCTCTCTGCCCAATTTGACATTCCAGTCCTGCACCTGCACTTGTTGCAGACCCTTGCCAGGCAGCATCTTCTATAATTTTTTTATTTCTTTTTTTTTTTTTTTTGTGGAATTGCATTCCTATGTTTAGCTCTATGTGTAAGTAATCAATAGTGTTAATGGTTGCTTATGGTTCCGATGCTGATGTGCCTTTTATGTTTTAGAGAGCTTTATGTTTTTAAAGCTCTTTGGGAAGAATGCTGTTCTTGCCTGCCTTTTAATGCTGATTTTTCCACAGTACTCTTACAGACTTTCTTTCGCCTTCTTACTGTCCTTCTGTTGTGCTTTGTGAAGTGGTGGTGCAGGCAACACTTGGAGTGCTCATATTTTAGGAGAATGTAGGGTGAGTGCACTCTTTCTTCCTTCCTCCTTCCTGCCTTTCCTTCCTTCACAGCCTATGATTGCACAGGGAACTGTGGTGACTGCTTTAATTCTGCCAACAGGTTATATTTGCCTGTTTTACGTCCTGAGCTTTCAAAGGTTAGCTGAAAAATGGTGCTGTATCAGTAAGTAAAAGCTCTTCAAGCTGTTTCCTCCAAATTGCAATTTAGTAAGTATTGGCTGGCATGGCCAGTTTTCACACATACTTGCCAGGATATCTTCATTCCCTAAGGTAGCAAGATGCACGTGGGCTGTCTCTGGGCTAATGTTAGTGATGTCTGCTGCTTGAGGAAAGCTCTGAGGGATGGGAGACGTGGCACTACAGCTGTCCTTCAGTCAGGAAATGTTCTCAGCTGCCTAGGAGAGGCATAAAGGTATGTTCTAGAGCTGCTTTGGAGAGGCTACACTGGAAGTAAGGAAAAGGCATGGTGGAGGAAAACCTCTACATTTGGTCTAGTTCCAATAAAATACAACAAACAAGTAGGGGTGATATGTTTGAGAATTCCTTCAAGGTGTGAGTTTCTCCTCTGGACTATTTAGCATGTTTTTCTGATCAGATACTGTTGTCAGCTGTGGGCTATATATCTCTTAGGGAAAACAATGGTGGTGTAAAGGGCAGAAATAGGCAAAAAGAAATGTAAAGGATGAAGGAGGAGTAGAAGGAGTGCTGGTCTCTGGCTGCCTTGTACCCCACACTTATTTGTTTAATAAGGTGGAATCTTAGGAGTTTTGGTCAACCAGATAATTCATTAATTTTGAGTAAATATTGCATGCTGTCGTTTGATTATTCACCACACAACAACGCTAGTCTGCTGCCCTGCTTCATGGGTGTGAGGTTGTAAATGCAGCTATTGGTACTCAGCACTTAAATCTGGCAGTGTCTTGATAATGAATTGGGAACGTGTGAAAATGTAATTGCTGATGTGTCATGTGTTCTATTGGAATAAATGTTAAGAGTACCTATCTGTTTTAACTTGGGAAGTGTTGAAAGGGTGGGAATGAAAAAGGGGTTTGTGTGCCCAGAATTGCACCTCTCCTGGGAGACACCAGTACTTATTACTCAAGTTGTGCTAGGTCACAGCATCATGGAATGTTTTGGGTTGGAAGGAATCTTGAGTATCTTAAAGATCACCTAGTTCCAACCCCTCACCATGGGCAGGGACACCTTCCACTAGACCAGGTTGTTCAAGGCCCTGTCCAGCCTGGCCTAAACATGAAGTAGAGGAGTGGCTGGACAAGTCTGTAAGTTTTGAGCTTGTCTTGTTTATTGTAATAGTGCTTGTGAATCTGGAGTTACTGGAGTGGAGAGAATAAATTTCCCCCTTAGTTTTTTTTTTTTGATTTTTTTTTTTTAGCTGAAACAGATGCAAACTTTCAGTTGCATTGTCCATAAACTAATTTCTTTCTCTCTTCATTTGCAGTTACATTATCTCACATCACACAGCTGGTTCTGAGTCACAACAAGCTTACAAGTAAGTATACTCTGGTTTTGGACTTCATTACAGTCAGTTGAGCAACACTGAAAATAGGACGTTGCTAGTTAGATTTATTTTAATACATCACAGTGTCACTGTTAAAGTGCTTCTTGATGAAGCACTTTATTAAAATCAAAGAGATTGAGCATGTGACTTAGCAGCAATTTTCAACATGTCTTTCCAGCTTCAGTACAGATCTGCCATGTACTGGAAGATCTGTAATCCTTAGTTTTGTTGCCAGTTCAGCCCAAAATCTTTAAATGTATCAGAAATTATGCAGTTTGCATTTTAGTAGATGGGTGGTTATTTTGACTGAAGCAGGTGAAAATAAACTACAACTCAACTACATTAGATCTCTAACCAAGCATGTGAGCAAGACCAACTGAATGTGAGCTTCAGATGTGAAAGTCAAGCAGTCTACTTCTGTCAAAACAAAATCTTCTGAGTGTAAGTTGTGCTGCACACATCACCTTCAGTTATTACCTTGGATCCTGCTTCTCATAATAAAGAAGCAGTTAAGTGTGGCGCTGATGAATAACATCTCATGAGAGCACAAATCTTTACAAATTGAAATGAGTTTAAAAAACTCAAATCCCCAAACAAACCAACCAGTAAAACCCAACCTACTGAACTCTACTTGCCACACAAGCACTAAAGATAGTATGTGCAATTTAAACGTACGTATTAATGTGAAAATCCCACTTAAGGTTCTGAGCATTTGCATGGGATTAAGCATGAGGGGAAAAAAAAAAGAATATTTTTAGATTCAAGCACATTAATGCATATCTGGATGCAGTTTATTGGGTACTAATGCATAGCTTAAAGAGTTTGTAGCAGCAGTAGTAAGTGAATAAAAATATGGTATTATGTGAGTGGCTGTGAGAAGTATTAATTAGTTATCCTAGGCTCTGCTTCTGATTATATAGTGTCCTATAAGCTAGCATCTTGCTATTCTGTTTTTATCCCTGTTGAAGTTTTCAAATAAATCTCAATCTATTTATAAATTTGACCAGCAATTTCCAGGCATCTAATATGTAAATGATGACTGAGCATCTCCAGGCAGGGAAAATTGTAAACTTTGCTATCAGACACACGGCTCTACCCCTGATTTAGAAGATAGTGAAGCTATAAATAGCTGGAAGCTGAGAGAAAGTTTTGGGAGAGCATTATTTTAAACTTGCTTTGGGCATATTGCTGCCTGATATCTGTTATCAGCCCCTGGTGGAGTTAGACTATGCGACCACCCAGCTGGTGGCTTTTATGTTCCCTCAGGTCACTGCAGGGAGAGACCTTTCTCTGAACTTGAGCTGCTTAAAAGCTAGGCAGTTAGTTGTATCCAGCCACTTCAGCTTTCTGTGCAGCTTCTGAAGGGTTGCAGGTACCTTGAGATAGCAGCTTGTTCTGCACACCTCCATCTAATGCCTGTTGTCAGACAACTCATCCACAGATGGGTACCTGGTGCTGCAAGGCAAAACTTCTCTCGTGCTGATCATTTGCTCTGATACCTTCTGTCTGAATGGCTGCTTAGTTGGTACAAGGATGAAACAAGTTGTAAGCAATACTCCTGGTAAACTTGACTGTTTTTTCTTTTGGATTTGTGAAAATTCTACTACTTTTGAAAACTAACTTAAAAGGACTTAATCATCTCTTCTGCATGACACCTTACAAGTCTTATACATAGCTAAAAGGAGAGTGCAGCTGAACGCACAACTGGCTGGGCAAATAGCAGGCATCTACCTTGCTTTGAGGAAGAGAGGCTGGAACTGCTGCAAGACTTGAACTGTGATGAACTTAACTGTCTGAGAACTGAGCCTGGGGAGGGTGACATGCTTCAGCACGAGCACCAGAATTAAAAGCTAAGTGGCTAACCTGTGTCCTAGCTAAATGGCTAACCTGTGTCCTAGCTATGAGTCTTAGCTGTAGACCTGACTGGGGAGGATAAAGATATGGTTGTAAGAAGTGTCCCAGAAGAGTGTGTTCAGGTTGTCTTCATTCAAGTACACCATTTGTATAAAGCAGTTTTAGTTTTCAAAATACCAGTTTAAGGATTGCCATTACTGTAAAGTTGTGTTACATTAAATCCTAACTTTTAATTCCTGCTTTCTTCCAAAGTAGTTGGTAGATCAGCAGGCTGCAAGTGTATCTGTTCTGTTAGCTACAGGATTCTGTCAGCCCTTCTAATTGCTACGTTTGGGTTTCTTTTATGGGAAGGTAAAACCACTGCTTTTCCTGAGAAGTAACTCATCAAGTCTGAATCCTACTATTCTTTCAGAAATTGATGTAGACATTTCAATAGACAGCACACATTTTTAAAAGGCTAAATTTCAAGTTTATATTCTCCTATTTGACGCTGTTGACCTAATCTTTTAAGCTATGTAATTAGTTGTCTTAGCAGATTGTTCTTAAAATGGCTAGGAAGCTGGTGGCAGTGACACTTGACATGCTACACTAAGGTCATATTAGCATCTTCTGCTAGTTTTCTGCCATTTAAATGAGTGTTCTGCTTGCTTTTTTTGCCCTACTGTTTAGAGTAAATATGTCTATCTGGAAGAATAAATACATGTAACACTGGATATGCATATTTTCATGTAACCATAGTTCATTTTTTTGCCAGCAACCTCTAGTAGAAGTAAGTAAAGTTACATAAGTGAGTATAAGGATCACACTATTAACTCCATCATACGTTGAATGTTTTTGTGGCATGGGTGTTGTTAATACTTCTCGTATGCTATTCATAGTGCTGGTGCTAGTGTGTTTACATGTTTAAATCATTCCTTATCAGAAACGCTCAAATCTGCATTGATTTTTCTGGAGAACATTAGCCTGGATTTTTTTCAGCTCTCTGATGCTCTGCTAATGGAGGAGTCTTAAACTGGCTGCTTCTGCTGTAAGTAACTTCTGAAATAGCTTAGTTTGTCTTAAGCTGCTCAGTGAGAATTTTTGCTGCAAAATCAGAAACTAAACTCTAGGTGAAGCTAAATAGCTGTAATCCTCCAGTCTTTTGAGCCACTTACTGTGTAAATGACAAGCCTGAGATGATTCCACATTGGGGTCTCTTGTGGCAATCCAGTTGAAGCAGAGGGAGGAAGTGTGTATTTGGGGTTTTTCTTAATGTTGATGTGTGAGCCATTGTCCCCATATGTTGTACTGGGAGCTTTTTGTTCCATCATTTAGTGTCTTAAAGTGTTTTATCCAGTATACAGGTGAGAAGCAAACTTAAGACAGTCATGCTCATGCTACTGGCCTGCATAGATTGTCTGGTCCTGACCTAGGTGTCTTTTGGACCCATTGTCTAACATCAAAATAAAAGGAAATCATGACAGATGTTCCTCAAATTTGTGAAAATTTCACGTCCTAGTATAGTCCTTACTGGGTATGCTGACAGTGTTTGATAATTAAAATCCCTGTTTGATAATTAAAATCATGAATGGAAGTGTACTTGAAGAGCATTCAGAAACTCAGGTTAACTGTAATTCAACCTGGGAGCGCACAGAAGGGAAGATGTGAGTGGAAAGCAGGCTGGGATGTCAAAAGTTACTTCAGCATTGACAGCAGGTGCAAGTGCTGGTCATCAGAGCTTGGACAGCTTGATGTGTTTTATTTTCACTTATTTTGGGGGATAAGCTGTCAGTTTTTGATAACTTGTAACTCCTGTAACAGTTACTTGACTTATTTGGCTGAGGTGATTACTTGGTGTCATAATGATCTGGGGAATCTATTTGGAGAGTCAAGCTTTTGTGTTATTACCTGGTCATACCTGGAGTGTTTCTGTTGCCGGTGGAAATACCGGTGTTATATGAGTTGTCCATTAGAGGTCACTGTTTAAGTATCTTTCGCAATTTCTTTCTTGGGAACATGCCTGTGCTCCTGGTAGCGAGCAATTCAGCCTGCCTGGGAGGTGGTGGTGGACAGCAGCCTCATTTTTGCTGTTCTCCTCCGTCTCCTTAACTTCAGGTGATCCTCTGGTTGCCAGCTCAAAAGTTGTTTGCTGTTCATAGCTCAGTGCTGATGATTTTTCTGTCATTCTGCTCTCATGCTTGGGTTCCTTGCCCAGTATTATCAAATGTCTGAATGATGAGAGACCAGGAACAACTTTTTTTTTTTTTATCCTTCAGCCTCCCCTGTATTCCGTGATCTTGTGTTCACTGTCTTCCTCTTCCTTTACTCTGAGCTTCTGGCCTATACTGTCCTCTGCTCTCTTCACGGCTGCTTCCATGATACTCAAGTGTAAGCCTTTACCTCTTTAGTCCTTTCCTTTTTGTGAGATGAACCCCTAGGGTTTTTGATGCTGCTTCCTATTTCCATGCCCGATTTAGTTTGAGTTCACTCTCTTATCCTGTTTCTCATTGATCGTGTTCTTTGACAGCCATGTAGTCACCCTTTATTATTCTTGTGCATTTGCCTTTTCCAGCGGAGCAGTTCACAACTTTTCTCCCTTTTTCCTGCTCACACAGCTTACTGCTTCTTTGCTCTACCATTTCTTTGAAATTGTCTTGCTCTCCATGTGACCAGCACAGAAGCTTATCCCTTCATTGCTGTTAACCCTCCTGATTGTGTCCTTGATCTTGCTTAACAGTAAATGCTGCTAAAATCCCTTGGTGTCATTTTTATATGAAGGCATGTCCCTTCTAAGTCACCTTTGTGTCTGCATAGTGTGTACCTAGATGTGTTGGAGGTAGTCCAAAGACAGGTAGCCACGCTGCATGTGTCTGTCCTGAGTTCCTTCCCTGTCTAGCTGCTTTGTCTTCTCCAGACTGCTGCAATGTGTTATGGTGGCTCCCACTGGTATTGTCTGACACTTTGCATTTTGCCTGGTTATTTATATAGCAAACTTGCTGACTTCTGGAGAGAGCTAGATGCCTCTCTACTCTTTACTCTTTGTTGCTTCTTTCATTCTCGTCTGTTTTGCTTCTGCCTCTGCTTCCTTGTGGTAGGTCATTCCACACTGTTGTACTGACATGATAGACCCCGGAATGGTGCAACTAAATTAACAACATGGTGAGGCTAGGGTTATGTCATGCCTGACAGTGGCCTCTCAACTGTCCTTGGGAGTGGGGCTTTGAATTAATTGTAAGCTTGTCAATTTTGTTACGTATTCTGATTTGGTTTTAATTCCTGTTTCTGCTGCAGGGATCTCTAAAGGGAAATCATAGAATCGTAGAATCGTTAGGGTTGGAAAGGACCTTAAGATCATCCAGTTCCAACCCCCTGCCATGGGCAGGGACGCCTCACACTAAACCGTGTCACCCAAGGCTCTGTCCAGCCTGGCCTTGAACACCACCAGCAATAGAGCACTCACAACTTCCCTGGACAACCCATTCCAGTGCCTCACCACCCTTACAGTAAAGAACTTCCTCCTTATATCCAATCTAAATTTCCCCTGTTGAGGTTTTAACCCATCACCCCTTGTCCTGTCGCTACAGTCCCTAATGAAGAGTCTATTCCCAGCATCCCTATAGGCCTCCTTCAGATACTGGAAGGCTGAAATGGGGTCTCCATGCAGACTTCTCTTCTCCAGGCTGAACAGCCGCAACTTTCTCAGCCTGTCTTCGTATGGGAGGTGCTCCAGTCTTTCATAAACCCGTGCTTTTGTGAGTCCATTTACAGGAATCTTGTAGCCTTTCCCCAACAAAAGCTAATTGCTATATGTTCATCTCACTCTTATGTCCAAGGTCAATGCATTATCTCATCTGTTGCAAAAACTATCAGTTTCTTCAGTGAATAGCCAGATTCTTTTCACATTGGTATCTGCTGTAAAAAGCTTGATGTAAACGACTAAGTCTTTAATATATCTGCCATTGCTTGGATGGTTTCTGGGGTTTATGTAATTGCTGATAATGCCCAGACATAGCTGCAAGGGAAAACATCTCAGGTAGGTAGTTTTAAGCTTTTCTTTCAGAAGGGAAAACACAAACCTGAATTTACATTCAGGTAACCTGCTCTGCCTGTTAGGATTCAAGGCATGTTGCATATTAGTGCCATCACCAGATACCTTTTAAAAGAGGATATGAACCGAAGACAAAATAGGGGAACACTAAAGCAGATTGCTTTGTGGTGTAGCTTGGTTATCATTTTGAGGGTTTTCCCCCTGTTTTGATCTGTTTTATTTGTAAGGGCTTTGCCATGTACAGCAGCAAGCAGTAATGTTGTTTCTTTCCTTCTGAAAACCACTCTGGTTTATTCTCTTTCACTGAGATTTCCTTTATGATCTCTTTCTGATCTCTTTGTCAAAGAAGAGACTTCAAAGAATGATGGTGTGAAAGACACATTATGTGTTTCAAGAGTATGATCTGATTCATAAACATTTCCCTGCCAAGCATGCTGGTTTTGCTACTTACCGAACACTAGGATGCTGAACACTTGACTGCTTTAGGTACTGATAATTATTTCTCCCTCTGTATGCCAAGACTGGATGTCTAAAATGTGATAATTGGAAAGACAAAGACAGTGAGTAGTTGTGCATGTTTTAATTTTCCAGCTTTTTTCTTCATCTCTGCTGCTGGGTCTGCAGAAACAAAGTATTGCAAACAGGTCACTCTGCAGAGCACAGTTGTAATATTTCAGGAGCTATAGGTGTTAAAATAAATGAACACTTTCATTCTCTGCTTTGGAGTCTCTGCAAAACATGGGACAAACCAGCCTCCTTTCCTTACATATCCCATTTCCCTCTTCTCCCTATTCCCCACCTATCACTCCCCCAGAGAACGTAGAAGGGCAGAAAGCTGCCAGCTATCAAGTGACCTGAGAACCTGGGGTGGGAGGGAAATTTCTAAATGAGGAAGGTGAAATCATTGAGTTTCTTTGTAAGATGAAACAACATACAATTAAGTGACTGGAGCTCATATGGATGAAAATACTAAGGTCTTCTGTAAAGTGCAGCTTGGTCCCACATGAAAGAATTAAAAATGGATTCTTCAGCTCTATTTTGGATGTGCACAATTCAGCCATCTCTGTATGAGCTGAGAGTTTAGGTTCTCATTATAGTTAACAGGCAGTAGGTGCTATAGTCAGTAGAGTCAACAGAAATAAGGATGAGACTCATCTCAGCAAACATGATAAACTTTTAAAATGAGATAAATTTCAACCACTTTCTTTGTGGACTCCCTCTCCATGTGCATCAGAGAGCCTGAGCTGACATGAGCACATGGGGTGAGACAGACCTATATTGCAGATACCTACATTTATGCACAACATTGACAATTTACCTGCTTTGATGCAGGTAAACATTTAAATGCCTACATTTAAACACAACATCAAGGATTTACCTGCTTTGATGGGTGCAAATTTTATCCCCCTGGGGCCTAATGAGTTGCCTCCTGTCTCCAATTATGGCTCTGCATCCATCTGCATCACTATGGTCACTTTTTCAAGATGACCCTAAAATGAGGACATGGACAGAGATACAGAGATCTATCTGGTTACATGCAGGGTTTGAAAGCAAGAAACTTGGGTATGATTCTCAATACAACAGGTTGAGGATTATGTCAAACTCAGATGTCCTCCCATGGTCACTTTTTCATCTATCTTTCCTTGCTGTATTTGCACAGGACAGCCCTTAGGGCTGAAGTTGCCTTTTAGACAGCTCATCTGCAGCCTATATATCACAACAGGGCTCTGATCTCAGTGAAGACTGCCAGCTGCTATAATCCTAATAGTAAAGGCAGCTTTTATGTGTCTGACATCAGGAATACAAAAATAGAAGGAAACAAGCAGAGAGACAGATGTTGGAAACTACAGGATTAGCATTAATCTAACACACTCCAATAATCTAAAAGTTGGGATTCTAACCTAAATGAGTTCTTCAGTAGAAAACTGAATCAGACTGGAGCCTCTAGAAGGGGAGTCTTCTCACTGTAATAGAAATAACTAAAACAGGGTAGGGATTGCACATACTGCACTAATAATTCATCTAAAATTCACCCTATCCTTTTAGTTCCATCCAGTGCATCTTGGTCCATTTTCCAAATGGAAGGGCTAAAAGATGTGGGTTTTAGATTGTTCTACAGGACAGCTGTAAACCTCAGAAGTTTGAGTTGAAATTAAGAATGCTTT
>JBCJKH010016390.1:0-33745 GCA_039877255.1 Loriculus beryllinus
GAGGCACTGGAATGGGTTGCCCAGGGAAGTTGTGAGTGCTCCATCCCTGGCAGTGTTCAAGGCCAGGTTGGACGAAGTCTTGGGTGCCATGGTTTAATGTGAAGTGTCCCTGCTTACGGCAGGGGGGTTGGAACTGAATGATCTTAAGGTCCTTTTCAACCTTAACGATTCTATGATTTTATGATTCTATTTACAAAACTTGTCAGTAATCATATTCACTATTTTGTTTGGGCTTTTCTTGTCCCACTGCAAAGGGTCTGATGAAGAAGGTGATCCTGCCAGGAGATATGGTTTATGGGACAATGGCTATAAGGATCTTTTGTGTCCAAACAGGAGAGGTTTGATGCAGTGATAGCAGGGAGGCCCAGCAGCATGTAATCTCATGGACTGACAGATATGCGCTGTACAGCAAAACCCCTTTTGTTCTGTTATAATGGTTTCTGCAGCTGATGGGCAGTTCTGGTCTTGGGGAAACACTTCATTGCCACAGAGGATGGTGGCTGATGAAAACCCAACTGTCACTGTTGAGCAACACAGCACACTATAGCTGTGAGCTGGAGTGTAGTGGTCACATACTTCCCTATGACACTGACTTTGCAAGCAAAGGCAGCAGTGTTGAAATGCCTTCTGTGTGCTAAAAGTGTGGTGAGTGATAAGCTGCACATCTGCCTCCTCCCGGAAGCCCAAAGCAAAGGACCTGAGAATGGCAAATGCTATCGTCTGTGTGATGGTGCAGTGGCTGGCCATGGGAGTGCAGGACTGATAAACACACCATCTTGGTATAATAGGTATTCATGGCACTGTTGGTCCCATGTTGTTTATGCAGTTGTTTCTGAGGTTTAACCGAAGAGCAGAATATCTGGCCAGGGTTAGACAATGGGCTGGCCAGCCCAGCACCCTATCACTTAGGTTTCACCAGTAGCAGATGCCAAGGGAAGAATGGAAGAACAGAGCAACTTGTATCTCTATAGCACAGTCCCAGTTTCCAGTTATTTGTGGCTCGGGAGCCTTTCAGAAGTGGTATCTCTGAACTTAAAAGGCCTGATGTATTTTTCTGACTTTGCCAATTCCTTTTCCCAGTAATGGCCCCTTGAGCAATGGGAAGGGAGCAGTCTGAGACCATCACTCAGACCACTCTGCAAAGCTGCTTTTTCTGCTGCCTTCCCATGCAGGAAAAGCATGGGGGAACTATAACAGGAGAGAGCCTGGTATAGTTCAGAGTCTGTGGTCACAGAGCAAGGGTGTATGATTTTAACATAAGCCTTTGCTTCCTTTGCCATGTAGGAATCAATTATGCTTTGTACCCAGGATGTTCATTTGATAAGATACCCAGAAACTTGCGGCAGAAAAATTTGGCTGATATATGGTTTTTGAGAGTAATGTGCAGAGAAGAGTAATAAAGCATGTTCAGTAAAAGGCAACAGTTAGCATCAGAAGCACAGTCAATGTCTTCCTTCATCCTCTGTGAAAAATAATCAGCACAGTTCTGTCTTTGACAACTTAAATGCTTGCTGAAAATTTATGTTAAAAAAAAAATGAATCCATGGCTGTCTTTCTGGTATTCCTTTCTGTTCCTGGGGATAATGTACGTGGTGTAACTGTATTGACATCAGCGGTGAACAAAGTGTAGTTCCATAGCTCCTAATTTCTTTAAGAGATAAAGTCTATCAGTGTTTCACACCCAGAGTAAGACTTTACACTGTGCGGAGCCACATAACAAGATTACTGCAAGAGAAAAGGTAGTCCTTTGAGGAAGTAAATATGGGAAAACATGGCTTTATTTTTCAGTGATGTGCTGGAATGAAGGAGATAGATGGTTGCAATATGAGCTTATTTTGAGGCAAAACCTCTAGGCAAGGTTGCGATTCTTACTCAGCACCTGTGAACAGAGAACTGCTCTTGACTGAACAGGGATGGCAGTCTTGGGAAAACAAAAGGAAGTCTGGTTTTCCTCTGCTCACCCCAACTAGCTGAACCCACTTGACTTCTGGCTGGTGCTATTTTATTGCTTCTTTAGAATTACAGTATTAACACTACTATTATTTGTTTTGTACTATTATTATTAATAGCTTATGCTGTACAGGATGTCTCTTGGGTCACTCAAAGTCTGTGATGATTGTTTGAGTTTTCTTATCTGTCAGCGTCCATCTGAAAAACAGGTTTGAACCTGGTTTGGGTCTGTCTTTTTCGCTCACTCCCTTTTTTTTTTCTTAACCAGAGGTCTGAAACAAAAGTGACAAATGTGTAATCAACCGTGAACAGAAACATCCTCTGTTTGCTGGGGTCCAGCCTCTGGCTCTCAACACTGTGCGTCTGCCTGAAAAGGGGGCAGGAAGGGAGGGAGGTATCGCTTACAGCAAAGCTGAAAGGTCCATGTGATGTATTTTCTGTAAATACTTAAAATTTGATCTGTATTTTCTTCTCTGAATGAGGAAAAGAATGGAAATGGAAACAAGGTGTTCACACAGCTCAAAGCCCAGGTGAGGCAGAGTTCAGACAAGCATGCATTTTGCTGTAGGAACTAGGAAGAGGGCAGACTAGTGATGAAGTCTGCTGCCCACAGGCAGACTGGTGGTGAGGATGCAATGTCTCCGACCTAGCTGGCTGGCTGAGGAGAAGAAGAGCCTCCCCAGTGCCCAGTTGCAGAGCTTAAAGGCCAGGCTTGCAGGAGGACCTCCCCAGTGAGTTTCTCCATCATGCATAGCTCAGCCTTCAAGGAATAGTTGTCATTTTTTCCCTGCATCATTGTAGGATTTTTTAGTGCCTAGAACTAAGCTGTGGCTTTGTCAACCATCTTCTGGAGTAAGGAAGCGTGACAGCAGTCATCTCATATTGCTCCCTGGAGAATCCAGCACCATGAGTGCTTTCAGATGTAAGATTCAGGACCACTTCGCCTCTCACTTTGCTGTGGTCACTCCTGTAGAAGACCCTCTTTGCACTGTGTTTCCCCTGTGTGCATTCATGCTAGTCTCACCCTGGACCCCTCAGCTTTGCCCAAGCAGCACCTGTAATGCTGAGAAGTGTCAGAGTTCAACAGCATGTGGACAAATTGCCAAGGGTGCTGTTTAGAGCTGACTGCTGGATAATTTGCTGCTGGCTGCCTTAGAGCCTGGGGCATTGACACAATGCTTCAGGGCATGTCAGCGACTGCTGTTCACAGAGACAGCTCAGGAGAAAGTCTGGTAGCAACTGGCTCAAGATTTACTCTGAAAGCTCACCAAGACCCAAGGATGGAGGAAAAGAACTTGAAAATTATACATAAACCAGCCAATGCAGGAGTAAACCTGTGAGGAGAACCAGAGGGAGAGTGGTTTGGTATTTTTGAGTTTAATGTATGAATAATTTGTATTTGTATTTCTTCATATCATGGCTTCAGAACCAATAGTCCTCAATTCTGGACACTGCTGGATGGCAAAACTGAGTTAACTGAGCAAACTGAAATGAAAGACAGTCACTGATGACAGGAATCAGGACTGGGTTGGTAACATATAGCTTTAATTCCTTCATCAAGAGGAGTATATTGGTTTTGAAGACATCTGTGCAAGAAAAAATCTCCTGGCGTCCTGTGAAGGTATGCTGACTGATGGACCAAACTCTGTGTTCACCGAGCCTTGGCTAAGCTGATATGTATTAACCAGCGCAGAGCAGCACCCATGTAGAATGAGCCCAAATTTGTCTCTGTCCAGTACAAACCCACTAAATCCTTTCTGCCTTCCCTCATGGCAGGTAAAAAGTACAAGAGCTTGAAAGTACAATGTGAGAGAGCTAGCTGCATGCTGATCAAATGGACTGTGTGACTCATTTTAGCCACTTTTTTCCAGGTTGTTTTCTAAGGAAATTTTGTAGTTTGAGGAACAGTATGCAGAAACCTCTGAAGCATTTGTTGGCAGTTTGTAGTCCCCTCAGCTTCTCTAGTTCTCCCTTCTTCCTCCTCACAGAGCAAGCCACAGAGCTGCATGCTGCAAATGTACTGAAAAGGCTAGCTTGATTAGGAAACGTTGAGTGCAGTTTCAAGGCTATTGCACAGAGTGGGGTAGTGTGATGACATTTACATACTACAGAAGAAACCAGCTTTGCTGTGAAACATCCACCCTGGACATCAGTATTGGCCTATATAGTACTGTGCAGCAATTCAGTGCAGTGCAAAGCAGGGTGTCCTGGTAAGTTGATGAGTCTCAGGTTTGTGGTGGCATGTTGGCTGCAAAGTCTTCATTGACTGAAACTCATGTTGGCTTACATAAACAAGCTTTAAGCTTGCTGATTTGGATAGTGCCGTGAGATGCAGGCGAGAGTTTCAATGCAGGTTGACAGTGCAAAGGCTCAGGTTCTAATGGGAGGTTTGCAGACATGCCTTTTGGTTGAATGTTCAAGGGTCTTGCTTCTTTTTGCACCAATTCAGTTTC
Organism: Loriculus beryllinus; assembly: GCA_039877255.1. Taxonomy (NCBI): domain Eukaryota; kingdom Metazoa; phylum Chordata; class Aves; order Psittaciformes; family Psittacidae; genus Loriculus; species Loriculus beryllinus. Next base: position 4,404 of record JBCJKH010016390.1, read on the forward strand.
ATTACTGTTTTGGTGGTTTGTTTGCTTTTGGAGCTTTTTGTTAGTTCGGTTTCCCTTTTATTTGTTTGATTTGGGTTTTTTTTCAGTCTGTTTCTTGCCCTGGACATGTAAAATCAATATTGCTTTGTGTTACCACCCAAGGGAGCATGAAATACCCAAAGAGTGTTTTTCTACATGCTCAGATCCCAGATTTGTATGGTATGGCTTGCTCCCAGGTGTGGCCAGATGCCACAGAAATGAGCAGGCCAAAATCCTCATACTTATAAAGAGTCCTAAACTCCTGAGATCCAAAGGACTTGATCTGCAGGAGTACGCAGTTTGGAGGCAAGAGATCACCATCCTTCCCCAGAGGGCTGGTTTTACTGGCAGCCTATGTACAGATTTAAGACCCTGTGTTTGGGCATCCATGTTTGCTGCTTTTAACAATTAATCTTTGAGATGCAGTGTCTGGAAAAGATAATTCTGATTAACTGCTCTGACCTCCTGAGTAACAAGTGCAGCACATTTTGACAGTTCACTTTAGAGCAGTATGGGGATGTTTGCCTTGAAGATGGAGCCAGTCTTGCTCTGCGCATCGCAGTTTGTCCTTGGCTATTTAGTTTGTGGAGTAATATGTCAACACTGTTTTTGTTCTCATAATGAAAGCATTTGAATAGTCTGTACATTTTGCATATGTATATGTAGTCCTGAGTTTGTTTGTTTCTTTGCCTTGGGGCCTGAATCAATTCTGATCCATACATCAGAACTAGTCCCAGTAAAGTGCAGGAAGTCCCACAGTTATAAATGACATGTGAGCAAGATTAGAAATGAACAATGGTATTTTATCAGTCATGCTGCAAGCGTGGTGTAGAAACTAGCGAGAAGGAGTAATTACTTCAGATCTTCTGTTCATGTAGCAGAAAATGAAGGGAGATGCAGAGTTATGTGCTTCTGTTGGAGAAGATAATTGGGAAAGATCTTGCTAGAGATGGACGTGGACTGGGGGTTTTGGATCTGAATTTAGATCTGGGCTTTCAGAAATGACAAAATGAGGTGGTATTTGCTTTGGGTGTTCCTAGTCACTTATGGTTATTTGGGTTTCTTTTTAATTTCAGCACTGATGTTCCAGTGAGAGTGACAAAACGTTTTGGTTTTCAGTAATTTCTTTGTGCTGTATCTACACAAAGAATGGAAATAAAGCATCTGTCTTTTTTCTTTCTATAGACCTTGACTTGGAAGTTCACCCATTTCAAAGCTGTTTGGGTACAAGCAGGAGAAAGAGAGAATGAAAAAGAAAGCCTAGGAAAAAACTACACAAACTACATGACCAAACCTACTTCTTTCCCGTGGTTAAAATCAAACTAAAAACAAAACAAACCTACTCGGACCTTTCCATTCCTCTTTTACTGTGTATTTTAAAACACAGGGCAGATGAAAGAGGAACTGGACAGTAACTGTATTCCTCATCATCTAACTATCCCTCAGGCACAGGGGCCAGGTTTTACTTTTAGCAGAAGGGTTGGCCTCACTAGTGTCTGCATGCAAGCTCAGGAGTAGCTTGTGAGCACTCCCAGGGAGCTTAGTGTGCATAGTTACATAGAGGCATAAGTAAGCATCTTCCAGATCAGGGGCTTGGACAGAGTTGCAAGAATATAATAAAACATGTGGCTGCAGCCCAGGCATGCTGATAACATAACTGAAAGCTGCTGGATTAATGCAGGCACAGGCAGCAAGCACCAGGGGATGTCCATGGGTTTGGCTGCAGAGCCAGGCAGCAGTGGGGAGGCTAGGAAAGGAAAACTTGAGAGGCAAAAACTGGAAAGGAAGGACAGCAGTTGAGTGCTGGAAGTGAGAAAACTGATCGTATGAGAAAGGTCCCAAAGTCTCCATCACACTGGCATGCATAGCTGATGGCAAACGTGCTTGGGATAATGAAGACACTGATACATTTTTAGTGAGGCCTGGACTTACAAAGTATGCTACACAACTTACTGACCTAGAGAGACTAGGGATGTCTCTCTAAAATTAATGATTTTTCTTGAATTGGTTTGGGTTTTGGCCTCTGTTTCCAGAGCTGTATTGACTAGTCTTGCTCTCAGCCAGGTCAAATGAAAACAGCACTGAGATGTTGGGGTGCATACCTTCTTGCACCTTGTATTGCAGGCTGTCCAGGAGGGGGCAGAAGGTGAGAAACAGTGGAACTTGCTTTGGTTATAACTCTAAACAAAACTTTCCTGCCTGGGCTCTGTGGATATTGAGCTGCTCCTGAGACAGGGGCCTCAGCTGGTGCTGGTGAGTGTGTGGAGAGACTGGCAGTGGTGGGAGCCAAGGACCAGTGAGGCTCTTCCAACAGGCGCTGCAACAAGGAAAGTGAAGCCTGTCTGCTCATGAGAGTGCAGGGAATAGAAGCACTGCAGCCTGCAGTCTTGTGTTCTAAAGGGAGTTGAGCCCTGCAGGGAGCCTTGGGGCAAACCCACCTGCAATGGCTGGAGAGTCAGCTCTCCGCTGTGAGCAGAGCCCTACTTCCCTGCTCTTTACACTGCTGGAGGGGTAAGAGATCCCTCTGGGCAAAGCGTGGGCATGAGCCTGTCTCCCAAGCCAAAGCTTTCTGTCCGTCTCCAGCCCGGGCTGTGTGGTGGTGAGGTGGCCACACATGGGACAGCCGGTGTGGCTGCTCGCACAGCTCCCCTGGTGACCTGCCTCGGGCTGCCTTCATCTGGGCAGCTTCATGCAGCCCAGGCCCGCTGAGCTGACACGGTTGCACAGTGTGAAGGTGCAAAGTGCTTGCCCTCCCCCATCTGTCTCTTGCCCCACTCACGGGCTTTGCACCCCTGTGGCAGGATGGGGAGAGCTGCTGCTTTCACAACCGGTGAGTGTTGTCACTCACATCCAGACATTTCCTGTTATCTAACCTCAGCCTTATCTTCCCCATTCGCAGCTTCCTCTCAAAGGAGTGGCCCCTTCAAAAGTGAGCTGTGTGCCTGGGCTGTGCCCCCACCACGCTTCTCCTACACAGCCCTGGTACCAGCCCTGCATGGCCCCATGCCCCTGGCTATGTCCACGTTGGGCCCGGCTGGCTCAGCACGGTAGGTGCCAGCTCCCATGGTGGAAGGGGTGGCTGGGGATGGGGGAGGATGTGTCCTTCGGGGGCTACCTTCTCCTGCAGAAGGTCCCAAAGGACCACGGAGGTTGGAACACCAAAACCTGTGGGGTGTCCATAGTCCTGGCGATGCAGAAAGCTGTCCTGGTATCCCAAATTATACCTCGAGATTTGGGAGTACTAAAGCCAGCTCAGGTTTGGACTGCCTCTCCTTGGCTTTGGAAGTGTGTCTGCCTGAGCCAGATCTTTTTGGTATGTCCCTTCAGGGGAAAAGCAGTGGTATTGGTCTGGGTGTACTTCGTTAAGGGTAGGATAGGGGATGTGAATGCTGACAATCCCAGCCAGGGAGTGCTGCCCTCCAGACTGTGATTCATTGATGGGATTAATTATAATTAGTAGTGATGTGTTTGAAACCCTAATTGCTACTGGGATGCATGTATGTGCTCCACCTGCTCACACGCACACACATGCTGCAGATGAGTTGCTGGCAGTAGGGAGATTTTGATCTAAATTAGTCACAGATGAGGTGGCACAAAGAGCAGGGGAAGTTGTGGGATGGAGGAGGGTTTTACTAGGGAGATACAGTGCCCCAGCAGGACACAGTTTTCAGCTCCTTTTCTTGCTGTCCCGATGGCTTCAGGACAGTGGATGAAGGTTTACCACACACCCTTCTTCCCTCCTTTGAGTGTCAGGGGCATGAGCAGCCATGGGGACAGAGTCCAGTGTGCTGCACTCAGGTGAGTGCAATGCCTCCGGGAGGGGGGGGGGGGGGCTTGTGGCTGGTGGCCTCCAGGTTACAGAGGGTTTATTGGGCCCTTTGTATGTGTTTTGGGTGAGCCATGAGATGCCGGTTGCAGCATTTCTGGTTCATGTCTTTGTGCGCTGTTCCTACAGCCATTGCAGCTCCTGGTGCTGCAGGAAAATCCCTCCAGGATTTGGGGTCTGAGCCTTGTGTCAGGAGGGGAGCAGCTCCCTTGGTGCCAGCGGTGTGCCTCTGGAGACTGCATGAAATAAGGACACGTGCACGGTGTTTCCTCTTGGTGCAGGATGGAGGGAAGGGTAGCATTTGGCTGCTCCTGGGAGCGTTTGGACATGCAGGTGAGGGGTGCCAGCAGCAGAAAGGGGAAGGACATCAAGGTATGAGGTATGAAACTGCATGGTTTCTTGTTAGAAGCAGGACACATTTCTCTGTGAGGGAGGCTGCTGAATTATATTTCTCACTTTTTGGAGTAGATTTGAAGAGGAAGTTTGGACTCATAGAACAAGACAGAGTAGAAGTTTTCAATGAAGCAGGGCTAGGCAGGGGGGATGTCCAGCTTGGGCTGAGCAAGGAGGGCTTTCTTTCAGTTATATGACAAAAGCGAGGAGAAAATCAGCGTACAGAGGGTTGCAGGGTTGTTGGCATGACAGGGTGGCATGGATGCTGGTTTTATTCTTCCTGCAGTTGCTTAGAGACAGTCCTCACTGCATTACTTCAGGTTCTGTCTCACTTAGATCCTCTCCAAAGCTGGGACAACTGCAGTACCTGTCATACAGTTTCCAGGAGCTTTTCTTAGGACATGGAGCTGCTCACCACACCATCCAGTAACTGCAGCCCAAAGACAGCTGGAAGCCAAGGCTGAGGTGGCAAAACACCTCCCAGTCACTCTAGAGTGGGAGGAAGAGGGCATCACCTCCTGCCTGGCACCTCCTGGGCTGGGACAAGGGAAAAGCTGTTGCCCAGGTAACAAGGAATAAGTAATTTGTGTGCCACTGATAAGGCTCCCTCTTTGAACATGAGACCTCTTGGAACACGGAGCATGGCCTCATTGGCAGCAATAGCACTCTTAGCCTGGAGTTGCTCCCTGCAGCAGAGCATGCAGCCACAGAGCAGTTTTGGCACCTGCCACTGAGGAGCAGGAGTTATTCATTAACTGGCTGCACCATTTGTCCTCTTGCTCTGTTTTCATATTGTTAACTGTCACATCCAAGTCAGCAGAGCTGCTACAGGGAACTGTTCTTGCGTATATGGCCTGGCTTGCCTGAGATGAAGCAAGCCCTTTGGGCTGCAGCTCTAGGCTTTGCTGGAGCCTGCCTGCTAGATGAGATCAACCTTACTGAGCCAAATATTTCAGTGTTTGTCAGGCAAAACTCCCAGCAGTGTCAGCTGAAGATCTGGGAGCATAGGAAGGTCCTATATGGAACAGGACAGCATCCAGTGGAAGTCTGCCATGAGCAAAGCCTCCTTTGAGTTTGACTTTGTTATAACAAAGGCTTCCAGCTCCTAGACGTATACCCCAAGTTTACTGATGGCCAGGGGTTCAACAGACCCTGTTACCTGCAGATCTCTGGGTATTCTTGCTTTCAACCCAAGCTGCAATTTGGGTTTCACTAAGTGGAAAAGACCTTGATTCCAATTCAGTTGTACATGATAGGTGCATGTCTTGAAAGAGCTGCAGCCTGCATCTTGGGGTGCTGCTACTCATGATGTGAAAACCGTGCAGCCACATTTGTATGCACGTTGTTACTAGGTTTAGAGTCAGGCCTGTCCAGTAATTTTACTTTTCATTTATTTTCTTCACAAGTTGCAGAGCAGTCTGAGAGCCCTGTGAAAATACTTGGGAGATGACATGCAGCTTGGAGGGGAACTTTTTGTGACTTCGATAAGGGACTGACTGAAGAATGCAGGAAGAAGAACTCTTTCTGTTTGCCCCTCAGAGTATGAGTTGCTTGCTCAGTCTGTTTTATAACACTGAGTTTTTACTTGGAAATACCCACTTCAGCTTGAAACCAGAAGATCTGTCAGTGACATCCATTCAGATCAGATACTATCATTACGAGGTTGGGTAACAAGCTCCATTCCCATCTGCTGATAGAATTATCTCCGCTGTGTACTGTCCTCTTATCTGTCACTCACAGCAACATTTCAAGTGGCTGTTTTCCCCCTCAGAAAGCCACAATGGGGGATTATTTTAAGCTGCATTTGCAGAAGCAATGCTCTTTTCTTCTTCCCCACACCACCACAGCGCACCTCCCCCTCCCTCTCAAGACCAGATATTCTGCTGTTAGAATTCAGCAATGAAGTTGAGGGGAGTCTGGTCACTGATCCCTGCTGAAGAGCCCACTCAGTCTTTCTTCGTGTGGCCTCCCATCACACTTTGATATGGCCGAGAGTCTTTTGGGGGATGGCAGGTTCAATTTTCTTTTATGATTGTGTTCTCATTAATGTGCAGTGTCTAACTCTCACTGAAAATCTTTTCCAGGTAGAGAAAGTGCATCCCTGCTTTATTAATATCAGCAACAACTACGCAAACCAGTCAGAGCCTGTTAAAAAAGCTTTTACTTTTCATGTTACAGCAGCGTTTGGTGTGGAAGGAGAGTTATTTGAGCAACTGCAGTGACAGACCAACTTGAGCAAGGTCCCAGGCATCTTTATGACTGGCCTGTTGCTAAACCTCACAAATGAGAGTATTTTGGATTAAGAAATGTTAACCCATAGGCTTGTCTACATTCAAACATTTGCACAAGGATGACAAAATGCTGGGAAGGCCCAGGTCCCTGAAAACAGCTTAGCACCCCTGCCATGCTGCTTCATACTTCTGAGTATCACTAGTGGTGCAAGAGGTTGACAGGGATAACAGAAATTTGGTCTAATTGTGCTTAAATCAGTGTGTCTTTTGCTAGGCTGGTCTTAAATCAGCTTGTTAACAGTGTTTTCTAATGCTTATGAAATACACATGCTTCTTTTATCCATTGCAACATACTTTTATCTATCATGGTTGAAATTCACTCTGAATTAGAGGCCAGAACAAAGAACTGTTCACTATCCACACCTCACTAAAGGCCTAAGGTGGAAGGCAGGGGGAATGTAAGAATTGCAAAGCCTTTGTAGTAACCTGGGCTAGAAACTGATTTTATCTTTAAAGCTGTAGTTGTTCCCTGGCTGTTAAGTCTTACTTTGCTGTGCTGGTTTCAGAGCAGGTATAAATAGTATGTATGACATTACCATTTTTTAATTTGTGCTTTTAATTTGATACCTGGAAAGGTATCTTTCATGTAATATTAAATCAGATCCTGTGATCGTCTTTATAAAATAGTGTCTCAGAAGTTAGAGATAGAAAAAGGTTAATAAATTGCCCACTGTATGATGCTGTTAATACACTTCAGCTGAATTCTACTTTTGTGTCTTTAATGGACTACTTTCCAAAATATAGTTAACATGTCACTTTTAGTTTTTCACTTTGAAACTAAAAATAGCACAGCTGCTTTCTCACAAACAGGTGCTGCAGGTCATGTGAAATTAAAACCAGGCGACTGGGAAGGAAGCCAAAAGCCTAAAACTCAGCTATGTTAAGGCCCAGCTGCAGAGAACAGGAATGACATTAAAATAGTGTTATGAAGGTGTGGTTTAGAAGCCATGATTAATTTTTCAGGGAGAGTTTTATGGTATCAGATCAGAAAAAAGTATTTTACCCTTTTAAACTGAAATTCTGAATGGTCAACATCTGAGAAGGACACAGAGCACACCAAAACTTAGCGAAATCTTCTCTTATGTATCTTTTGTTATTTAATTTTCTGTAAGTGCATTTCTGCACTAATGCACACTGACATTAAAAGAATAGGCCAACCAATGGCATCTTTTGGTCCTTGTGCAAAACAACGGTGTGTATGTATGCTCACCCTTAAAGTCTGGATTATGCCAGTGTATGGGAGTGGAAAGTTCCACTTACTGCAGAAGAGGCTTTTTCTGTCTGCTGGAAATGAATCAGAAGGGGGGTAGTTTGTCAACAGAAGAAAAGGTTTCACTTCATTCCTGAAGTTCATTGTTTCTCTACATGGAGTTTAGTTTTGATTTAGCATCACAATCCATACAGGGGTTCTGCCTGACAGAGGAGCTTGCTGCTGGCAGGCAGAGGTGGGGACTGAAATTTGCAGGGACAGGAGGCTGCTATGGCTGCTTTTCCTTGCAAAACTGAACACACATGGCACTGGGCTTTGAGCCAGTGGTGATGGCTGACCTCGCCTCCAACAGAGTCAATAGCACAGCTGGCATACATGTAGGGGTTCAGAGTTGTACCTTCTTTTTAGACAGGCTTGAAGAGGTGTCTCTTCAGATCTTATGTGTAGTTAAAAATACTGATTTTTACCTATCAGTGCTACAGTAAGAGGTAAACCTCTGAGCCTGTTCCTCCCAATAGAAATTTTGTCTTTGGCATACAGGGAGCCACCAACCTGTGTCAGATACAGAGGCTCCTTCCCATGTTCATTGGGATCTGTGTTACAACTGAAATATTCACGTATCTAGAACTAGCCATTTAGTTGGCGTACCTTACAATACAAGGACACTCAGGCGTGTGTGACTGCTTAAATGCAAAATTACCACAGGAACCAAAAAAGAAGGAATGAAAAGTGAGAGGCCTGAACAACTTGTTTAAATTTAGGAGGTTAAAAATAGAAGCTGTGAAAAGTCTGTTATCATGCCCTTATCACTGGCCAATGCAAAATTGTTCCCCCTCAGTATGTTTTCTGGGTCTTTGTCTAGACTTTGTGTGTCTAGAGAGACATTGGTCTTTATGATGTTGTACCTAAAAGGCATGGCTGAGTGTTTGCCATGGGCATTTTGTCAATATTTCAAGCTACCAATATAGCCATATAGCTAAGGGAGAAGGTTATTCTGGAGCTCTCAGCATTGTTTTCAGCTCCACAGAGCTTCAGCCTTTGCATGAATATAGTGGATGTTCTCCTCAACAGAAGGCAGTGTCTATTTCTGTAGTTCTCTCTCACACAAAGCAAGATGTTAGAGGGGAAAATACAGGAGGGATAATGGTGCCTTTTTGCTAACTGGAAAAATTCTCTGAAGTTAACAGCAGTATCAGCCCTTCTTTTCCCTCTCCATTTGCCAAGGATGGCACCCAGAGAAGACCTCTGCAACACCCACCGAGTGCAATGCAGCACTGCGTGTATTTGACAAGCTGAGTTTGACACTCAGTGTGCAGAGTGTCAGTTTGTCAAATACCCCAAGTGAGGCATTTGCTGAGCAACGCAGCGGCACACCAAGGTGACTGGCTTCAGGTACCCAGCCAGGTACTGAACAAACCATCCCATCGTTACTGAATGCTCGACTCTGATCCTGAGCTGTCAGGTTTCCCTTCCACCCCAGGTTTGGAAGTGCCCATTGGGATACTCCTAACAGCAAATCTGTACCACCAACAGAAGTGGTGCTGATACAGTTCCTCCACACCGAGAAGGCAGAGAATTGGGCCTTGGTTCCTTCTTTGCAGCCAAAACCAGTGCTGTTCTCTTCCACAGCATTAACTAGCCAGCTGCTAATTTACAATCCTGCTCAGTTAACAAGGATTCTGGCAACTCTAATCACAACATCATGGGTAAAGGCAGGGTTATCCATGATAGAGAATCTTTTATTTGCACATGAAGAAATCTTACTTTATGTGCAATTGGAGTACAAACTAATGAGGCTGCTGGTTAACTTCCTTTTATCCCATTAGCCAGTGAAAAGCATGTTTGCGCAATCTGTTTTTAAGTTAGACCATGCAATCCATCACTTCTAAAAGCATTGCTGTTTGCAGAAGACTCCTTGGTTTTGAATTGTTCTTCCTAAACAGCACTTGTAGCAAGATTGCCTATTGCTTCTTTTTTCCATTTCTTCCGTTTAGTTAAAGTAATTCCCTCTTGAAGATCTAATGATTGGTAAACATGTTTAGTAACTGACTTGCAGCAAATCAGATGTCCAGCTAGAGCTGTCTCAGGGTGGGAGGAATGACAGCATGGGAATGTCCAGCCCAGTTTGACAGATCAAACTCTCTGAAAGCATTCAACATTGAAAACCTGGGAACTAAGAAAATCCCAAGACCCTACAGACTTGTTTTAAGACAGTACCACCAGCTAATTCTGCAATATTTGAGAATACTGGTAAATTTTAATGTTACGCTTTTGGGCTTTTTGTTGCAACTATTTCTAACTAAATATTTTGAAGAAGTTGGGAGTTTGTACAAAGCTGGGACCAATGAATGTATGCCATTGCCTAAGCAAATTGTGTTCTGCTTTTTGAATAGGTCCTGTCAGTAGGGCTTATTGTGCACTTCTGGACAAACATGGTCTTACTTGGTATGACTCATCCTCTCGTGGTCTCTTTCAGGCACCTACTCGTGACTCACAGACATCACCCTGATCTTTATCATTGAGGTCAGCTTGAAAGGAGAGCAAAGTCTATTATTTTAGGGTTTGTTTTGTCCTGGGGAATCCTTAATGTATCAGGCAACTTTATCACCCCAACCCTTTCAGTCATCACAGCCCTCAAGCTTTCAACAGACCTAAACTCTTCTGCACCACAGCTAGCCAAGTGTTCATGTATGCTCTTCATCATTTTCTCGTGCATTTGCAGTTTTGCTTTCAGTAGACTTCATCCCTTTGCTCTTTAGATGACTCCCCCAGCCCTAGCTCCTTCTGGATGGCTGGGGGGAAGGAGAGAAAAGTTAATCCCTTCCTCTTTTATATGAACAAATACCAGTTGTGGTGGGACAACTTCATCTGAGACTTCCTCTCCCTTTCTCACTCTGAGAACAGCAGGTTCAGAAGGGCTTTGAAGGCCGGGGCAAACCTGGAAGTGTAAAAGCCAACAGCTCCCTTTTGTTGTACGTGCACTTCAGCTGCTCTGAAGCAAGGGGAGCTGCAAGTCTCATGACATTGTGTTGGCCACTAGAGATAGTGTAATTTTTGGAGGCATTGTAGTTTCAGAGTGGAAGCTGAGGTTTCCGTTCTGGAAGACTGGCTCCCAGCAGTTGAGTGACCAGAGCAAGGAAAGGAGAAGTTCTCTTGTTTGATGGTGACTTAATACAGCAAAGCCCTCTAGTGACTTTCAGAAGAAAAATATTCTGTTTCCAATGGCTTTTACAACCAAACATGCCAAAAATATAATAAAACCTCACACACATGTGGCAAGGGGAGAAACAACAACCCTGGTACTGGCAAGAGACTTTTTGTGTTTTCACTGTTCTATTTATAACCAAAGCTGTTTTGCTGCCCAAACTAGAGACAGTGGCTACATGAAGTGCATAGAATCTGCTCCAGCTAGAGCATCTGCTGCCCCTTTCTTGACTCCTATTGCCTTCTTCCTCTGCAGCATTCTGGTCTCCTGAGGAAGGTTCCCTGACCTGCTCAGAGCAGATCAGCACTGGGAGGAATCAGCAGTTGGAAAAATCATTGCGTTACATAGTTAGTGAGGGAGCTGGGAGCTTAAAATTACAATAAATGAACAAAAATGCGTAAAACATTAGGATAACTGAAAATGAACAAAGATGGCACTTGGTGGAGGGTGGAGAGAGGAACAGGGAGTGCCATGTCTTGTGTTTTGGGCTTGGATCTGCAGAGGTGAGAATGAGGAAGCTGAGTTTTCAGTTCCCTTCCCACACAGCATCAACCTCGCACTACATTGCCCTGTGTGAGTACAACCACAGCCACACTTTCCTCTGATTTCTTTTGTTCTGCACCCCCCTGATACTGCTGACACCAGAAACTGCTGCTCCAGCCTGATGTCTCCCAGGCTGGCTTCTGGGAATGCTTGTGCCAGCTACAGCAAGTGAATTACCTCACCCCAGGTACAAAGCACAGAACATGCTCACACACATTTGGAATGGTTACTGCACTGATTGCCTTTGGTCAGGGCACAGCTCTCCCTCTGTCCCAGCTGGGACAGGGAGCTGGCCAGTTCTGGCCACCAATATACAAGCTGAGATCAGTGCTTAGAGTGGGGCATTGGCACGGTCCCTGCAAAGCCATACAGGTCCCCTGGGAAGCACAGCAGCCTGACACTGCAGCACAGCCATACCTGTGTGCTCCTTACTTCATTTTAAAGCCTTCATAATACAGACAGAAGGCTTTTCTCACTAATCTTACCTTCATTGTGCTGAGGAAGTGTCACTGTGAGGCTCCTCTTTCTCATGCTTAGGCTATAAAAAGCTATGTGACCCTGGTTTTAGGCTTCCAACTTGGAAAGGGAATATCCATAGCAGCAGACCAAAGCTTTGTGGGCCTAAGTGCCAAGAAAGAGTGCCTACTTGACCCAGAGCTCATCTACTTCCCCATCCTCCCCCGGCTGCACTGAGTGGCTTAATAAAAACCAGTAACTCTTCTGACAAATTTGCTTTGCTAAAGCCAAGTGGCATCCCCTCTCCCTGTCCCTGATCTGCCTACCAAGCCTGTAGGCAAGCAGGATGCTGTCTGGCAGACAGGAAAGGCAGACCACAGGAGCACCCTGGAAGGCTCTGGAAGGCACTAGAAAGTAACATTGGAAGAATTACACACACAAGAAGAAGCAATAAACAGTTAACATTGGGAATATAAACTCTCATGGCATTATCATATTATGCACAACATAGTTCCCATTAGATAGTCTAGCCTTTAGAACATAACTACCAGTAGTAACTACAAAAAGTAGCAATGTGTGAAGCTAACAGTCAGCTAAGGTATGTCTCTAAACAGGAAAGTAACATGAAGGGATTAAACACGGACATTAGGACAGGGCAGAAGACACATTTTGTGCAATTGTAAGTAAATAGGAATTGGAAAAAAAAAAAATGAGCCCTGTAGCTCAGGAACCACCTCAGTCAAACTGTGACCATGACTGTACCTCTGCCTGTTCTGCAGAATTAGATTAGAAGAAAAACATAAATTTGCAAGCAACAGACAAATGATGGCACTGGGTGTCAAAAAACCCAAGGCAGGCAGAATCCATATGCAAAAAAAAAAAAATAAAAAAAAAAAAAATCCTTTGAAGCCTTTTGTATTTGTCCTGGGAAAGAAAATACACTGTGCTAATAAAGCACTTTTCAAGGCATTTTAGAAACATGAGCACTTACAGCATCCCCATAACATAGGCCACTATGAATATCCCTGTTGTAATCAGATTGACTCGTGTCCCACAGAGTGAATCAGTGTCACTCTGTTGTGGCCAGGGTGGTCCCTTGCTCCATCATCATTTGAAATGCCTTACATTTCTCTCTGGTTTATTATGCCTCTGGCCTCCACATTGTGAAAATAAAATGCTAGCATTTCCTTCAACACAAATTCTGCTTTTCCAGGAAAAAACAGAGGGTGGCAGTTAGGCAGCTCATCACTTACAGGGCCATTCCCTCTTCACCCAAGCAATGAGCTCTGTTCTGATAGGAAAACTGACATTCCTAGAACATCAGCCCACACTATGTGGTCTGTTTGCCATGCTCTAACAAAAAAGACATAAGGACAAAGAGGATGTACAACCAATATTTGTTGAGCTGTAAAACTAGAGGACAACCATTTCCAGCACAGGCCATGGCTCCCCCGAGTCTGGGATGTACAAACAGGGGAATATGCCCTTGAGAGTACAGCTTGCCAGTGTTATTGGCAATGTTGCACTCAGCTACACCAGGCTAAAGACATTTGTGTTTCCACTTCTTCAGATCCAGTCTTCTTCACCTTGGACCTTCAGGCTGCTGAGAAATTATTTGCTCTACAGAACTAGGTAGATAACCACTTGGTGGAGGGTTTCTGCACCAACGGGCAGGCCTCATTTGCCAAAGCCCAGGGAGGTTCCCCTGGGTTAAAGGAAGTTAGTGAGCTAGGTTAAAGTGAGACTGGTATATTTGTCAGAGCAGAAGGTAGACAGGAAGACAAGTTTCCTTTGGTGAAGTTTACCATTCAGTATCTGCAGCCTGCACAACTACTCATATGCAAAAAATGGTACTCTGCTAAACTGTTAATGTTTCATATTCCAATTCCATTGCATTCATAAGGTTCTCATACTCAGGATTTTTCCTCATGTGGATGCTGTCAAGGCCGATGTCTTTCACAGTGAAAGTGTCATTGGATGTTTCAGTCTTAGAATTTGTATCTTTATGTGGGCACTTAACAGGGACTTCCCCATCAGTCTCCGGTCTGGTGACATCTGCAGTGCTGTGGCTGAAACAACAGGGAGACATTACTGAGAGGGATGACTAGATGAGGAGTCATTTGATTTACATCTTAGTCCAAGACAGTATCCACCACATCATCTGTGGAACAGCAAAGTTTGTATTGATCTAATGAGAGCCTGGGAGGTTCTGGAAGGCACTAGAAAGTAACATTGGAAGAATTACACACACAAGAAGAAGCAATAAACAGGTAACACTGGAAACATAAATTCTCATGGCATTATCATATTATGCACAATATAATTCCCATTAGATAGTCTAGCCTTTAGAACATAACTACCATAGTAACTAGGAAAAGTAGCAATGTGTGAAGCTAACAGTCAGCAAAGGTATGTCTCTAAACAGGAAAGGAGTATGAAGGGATTAAACACGAACATTAGGACAGGGCAGAAAATACATTTTGTGCAATTGTAAGTAAATAGGAATTGCACAAAATAGCACTTGGGTAAGCACTGGGTCATGCTTCTTAAAGAGAAAGACATCTATATAAGAAGGGACTTATCTCAAAGAAGAGCTGAGAATTCCTGTCCATTTCTTTGTGGAGTGATGGTGGGAATTTACTGCAGAGAATAGTTTTCCCATGGCACCTGCAAGGCATAGTGACGGACCCAGAATATCTTTCTCTCATTCTAACATAATAAAGAACAGACTCTTGCTGCCTCCTGCCCTAAGATGTCTATGTCCTCATGCTAAACTGACTGTCAAGGCATTCAGATTCTCCCCCTGCAAGTCAAGGAACTGTCTGGCTTTTCATTGAGCAAAGAAAGAGGCTTTCTGGAAACAGACATCAGTGTGATGCCCCAACATCTTCTCGATGCCCAGTACTCACAAAGCAACTTCATAGGGAAGTTCTGGAAAAATAAAAAAATAAGAAGAACCGAAGTTGTGCATCACCAGGTTTTACAGGTGTCCAGCCGAACAACCCCAAACCAGACAAAAACCCCACCCGCTTCCATGCATTCCCATGTTCGGGAATAAGCCTTCCACCCTGCCTCTTCCTAGAATGGACTAGCTGGGGCTGGGGCTGATGGGGCTGCGGACAGAGCCGTGGCAAGCGCCGCGCTGTGCCGCCCTCCCGTCCCCCCGGTGCAGGGCAGCTCTCTGCCGCCCGTCCCGTCCCGTCCCGTCCCGTCCCGGGGCCCCCGCCCTGCCCTCCTCTCTCACCCTCCGCATTCCGCCGCCGGCACCGAAGCGCGGTCAGGAGCGCTCCAAGCGCGGCTGCGCCCAGCACCACCGCCAGCGCGGCCGGCAGCGCGTACCGGAAGGCGGGGAGACCTGCGGGAGGGGAACGAGAGCGCTGAGACCGCGCCGGGGGAACCGCACCTCGCGGGAAACTCTTTGCAAGCGCCCTAAAGCGAGCGTTGCTCCGGGCTGCGGGCAGCGTTAGCGCTGACAGCCCTTTCCCGGCGCAACCGCGGAGAGAACGGGCGGAAAAAGCCCTTCTGCAGCGCCAGGGGCCGCTGGCTCCCCCCTAGCGAGTTGGCGGTGTTCGCCGCGCAGTTATCGGCCTGCCCTCCCGGTGCTAACCTCGCATTTCCCATCACGAGGCTCCACTCACCCGTGGCAACGGGAGGCTCCTCCGAAACCCCCTCGGAGAGCTGCTTCGCTGCGGTCGGACCTGTAAGGAGCGAGGAACGCGTTGTGACCCTGCTGGGAGAGATGGGTTTGCTCGGGAAAGCAGCAGCAGGGCTGGCAGTGTCCGTGGGGTCACCAGCGCAGCTCCGCGTGGATGTTGACTGCTGCTCCATTTCGATGAGCACGGTTGGTTCTCTCAGGCTAACGTGTTTGAAGTGCATGGAATGGAAACACCCAAAACCCCCACTGAACCTGCTCTCCGAGCAGCAAGACCGATTTTTATTCCTAACATGTCATCCTGTGTATGTTCTGTCAGCAGACATGCAAGAAGCATGTTGCACAGGCATGTTCCCACCCAGCCATCACCCCTGGGGTCCCTGGTAGCCATGCCCAGCGTGGTGCAGATCTAAGTACCAGGCCTGTGGCTATAGCATGGCCAGGGAATGCTTTAGCATCACCCTACATCTGGGTTTCCACAAGACTTTCTCGCTTCATTTCTCTTATTATGGTGGTTCCCTGGCTGGTGTGAGGGGGGTTACCGCTGGCAGCTACACCCAAAGGCTTCCTGGAGCCCCAGATCAGGTTTCTTGCCCCAGGTGACATCCTGCTGAAGTTGTGCAACCTCCTGGTTTTCCTAGGCTCCTCTAGCTCTGGCTCAGCTGGTGTCCTGGGGGGCTCCAGCCCACCTACCCGCAGCTGAGCACCCACGCCTGGGGAAAGCAGTGGGTAACGCTGCTAGAGTCCCTCTCTGGGGACATTCAAAACCCACCCGGATGCATTCCTGTATAACCTGGTCTAGGTGGCCCTGCCTTGGCAGAGGGGTTGGACTAGATGATCTCCAGAGGTCCCTTCCGACCTTAACGATTCTGTGATTCTGTGACAGGGAGTATCATTTCTATCCCACCTGCAAAGAGGATCTACAGCCCAAAAGGAGCATCAAGTAGATTTGTCTCACTCACCTTCTGTCTCACTCACAGAGTGCCAGGGTGAAAGCAGCCTTTCCCCTGCAGCCCATGTCACTTACCTGTGGTCACTAGCTGGTACACGTTACCTCGAGGGGTGAACAGGGGTCTGGTGTGTTGGCCTGTCCCAGGGGTGAGCTTCTGTGTGACGGGGGACCCTGTGGGAGAGACTAATCAACTGGCCATGTCCCCTGCTCTCTGTTAGCAGTACAAGTCAGGTAAGAGTAAGACATGCCACAGGTAGGAGCCAGACTCCTGTCCTGCACAGTTCTGGTCCCAAAGGAACACGGGACATTGTCTTAATCCCTGCCACAATCAGGCACACTCCGAAACAGGAGGAGTATCAATGTGTGGTTTCCTCTCTGGGAGATCAATGAGGACGCAACTCATGTTTAACATTACATAGCTGATCCTGCTATGAAAGAGGAAACTCCCTGTCTCAGTCTTCTGCAGCAGAGATGAGGAACTCTGTCCTGGGGAACTCACCTGTGACTGTGAGCTCAACAGCGTCACTCTGCTGCACAGCCCCAGCCCCAGCCCTGTTTTCCACCTCACAGTAGTACTTCCCAGTGTCGGAGGGCTGCAGGCTGTCCCACACCAGCTCAGCCTGCCTGCTCAGCAGCAGGGCTTTCTGTCCCGGGGTGCCCCTGAACCAGCGGTAGCTGATGGGGGGGGACCCGCTGGCCACACAGGTCAGGCTGGTCCTGGCTCCTATGGGTACTGTCAGCCCCAGTTTGCCGGCCCTGATGATGGGCTTGGTTGCTGCCACTGGAAAATAAAGTAGATGGTGTGAAAGATTATTCCTACCAGCTGCTGCTTCACCTTCATTCTCTGTGGATTAGATTGGCTACACAAAAGCAGGGCTTTACTGCTGGACTCACCTTTGACAACTTTAACCATAGTGGTCACCTCTCTTGTGATCACGCTGTTATTTTTAGTCCTCCAGACGACTTGACAGGTGTAGTGTCCACTATCAGGGATTTCAAGGTTCTCAATTAAGAGTGAGGCATCCCCTGGGCTGTGCTTTGGGACACTGACCCGGTTTCGGAACTGAGACAGCAGGACATGGTCACCAGAATAGTCCCTCCGAAAGATGGTGGAGGTGCTGTGGTCTCTCTCCATGCTCCAGATGAGCGTTTGCTGTGTGAAACCATCTGAGGGCATGTAGGTACATGGTAAAGTGACAGATCCCATCCATGTGCCCTGGACCTGGTGGACACCAGTCAGATCCAGGAGGGCTGCAGGCAACAAGAGTTGAAGGGAAGAAGTAAGAATGCAGCAGAAGAGGAGAACATCATTCAGAATAGGTGGGAATCACCAGGAGGTGGAAGCCAGCATGAGGTCATGGCTGTAGACCACAGCCAGCCAAACCAGGGCCTGTCCCGACTTCACTGAGCATAGGGAAGTGAACAGCTGCTTTCACCTCATGGCTATTTTTATTGTTTCCCTCTGGGTGCTTGCCCATTCTCAGTTCCTTCTCAGAATAATTCTGAGAAGTAATTCTGAGAAGCACAAATCCAGCCCCTGGTGGCAGCATCACAGCCACAGTCTTCACAAGACCTTAAGGAGCATCTCTTATTCCTGCTCTCTAGCTTCAGCCTTTACACCTTGCCTCTGCTGCTTGGCTTTCTGCTTACACTTGCACACGATGAGTCAAAGAGCAAGAACTTCCCCCCACTGACATGGGGTGATCTAACACCACCACTTTCAATGCTGACTTCTACCTTCTATATGGGAGGAAGGATGAACAAAGCAACTTCATTGCTTTACTGCAGTTAACAATGAATGCAACAGTTTTGCATTCATTAACAGCACTATTTTTTATGCACCTTCCCTGGTGCTCACAGGACCCAGCAGTATAGCTGTGCAAGGAGAAGCACTTGTCTGTGCAGCAGCCTGTCCCAGAGCTGACAGGAGCTGCCAGCTGGAGGAAGACAAGATCTGTGGATCTGTGTCCGTGGGGACAGGCAAGGGAATTGCTGGGGCTGAGCGTGTTGGCACCTTGTCTCTGACAAGGAGCTTTGGTATTCCTTTACCAGATGACAGAGAGGGCAGGCACAGCCCTGTTCTTCCAATCTCACATTCCAGACAAAAGCAATTACTTGATGTATCAGTTTGTAAAGATCTTCCATTTATCTTCTTCCTCTTTTCACAAACTTCCATCAAGAAAAACTAAGAAGGGCGCAAGCTTTTGGGAAAGCTGTTCAAAAGTACCTTCAAGGCATTTGAGGCACTCAAGTTCAAGTATGTTTGCTATTCAGTGTATTCATCTGGACACAATTCTGTTTAAACATCTCTCCGGTGCTGTTTGCATTGCTATGTGCCATGAAATAGCTGCCAGCATCCACTAATTCCGTGTGGAGCAGCTGCACTCTGTATATGACCAATTTCAACATTAGCAGGGATGATTCCAAAAGAAAGCTAATTGGAAGAAATGGGAGAAACTCAGCAATATATAAATCCCTGAGACAACACCTTTAAATGTAAGTCCTCCCAGTGACACTTCTTTAACTGGGATGTGCTCTCCCAGACAAACAGTCTCTCAAAAGAAGGAAATACAGCTGGACCAGAAAAAAGCCTAAAGGGCTGTGTTAGAAATTAGAAGACTGACCAGAGAGATTCATATTATCTGTAATGAATGATAATGAAAAAACAAACCAAACCAACCAACCAACCAAACAACAAAAAAAACAAAGAAAACCCAACCAACCCTGAAATCACATTCTGTCCCATTTTCTAGAACAATTGAGCATCTTTCTTCCCAGCCTGCCAGCACCAGTGTCCTGGTAGCATAGAAGTATTAAAGCAGGAGCCTTTAGGGATCTCCTCTGAAGTACTGGACCTGCAACAGGAATGGTGGACCAAAACCACCCTTTTTGCTTTAGCCTTAGAGAACTTCTGATCTGACCTAGATTTCTTGGCTGATACCTGCTTCACACAAACAAGTACCCTGCCAAGCACTCAAGTGGGCACAGGAAAAGAGGCTGGTAAGTTTTGGCTCATTCTCCCAACCATTCCAGCTGTCTGCCCACTGAGACCACAGCTCTTCTGGGAATTGCCCCTTGTAAGTGGCAAAGTACCTGAATTTAGCTGGGCTTGGCTCACTTCTACCCATACCCTCATGTCCTGCTCCCCCTTTCCCCTCCTCCTCAGAAAGGCACTGGTTGTGTTCAGATGCATTAGCTCACTTGAGAGACAGATCCCAGAAATCTGCTAAGCTGTCTTTTTATGACAAAACAAGGATCATACTTCAGCCTGTTTTTCTAAAGCTCAGGAGCAATTCTGTGCTTCTGTGCACAACTTGTTAAAGCACATTTCTCCTGTTTTCTGAAACCATCCTCTGCTGGTGCCAGTGCCGTATGTGCCTCATGGGCATATGAATCAAAGTAAGGATTCCAGTATCACCTTGTCTAATGCACTTAAAGAGCCAAAAGATCAGGAGATCATCAGCGAGGAATCGTGTGCCCACACCTTGTGTCACAATTACAGCTCTTCTTCCCAGGATCATGCTAGCAGAACAATTGTAATGAGTTACTAAATTATAGGAGAATACACATTCCAGCTTCCAAAAGACTGCTTTGGAAGCTCATGCACCAAATCCAGTCCTGTCCAAGGCTCCTGAACAATCCTGTTCTGTTCTTGTTTTGGGGCATGAGAGCTGAACTTTTGCCCAATACCACCCCATTGGTCTACTCTTAAAAGCACCTGGTTGTATCTGATGCTAAAGGAGACTCTTGTAAATTCCCAGGCTCTGTTTTTTATACAAGAAACTAACAACTTTCCACACTTGATAACTTTTAAAAATTAAGAAACTGTAATTCAGATCCCTGCCTTGTTGGGGCTCTTCACTTTTGTTCTTACACATTGAAGCATGTACTCACCGTTGCAGGTGACGAAAGCCATCACAAACACCACTATTTGCACAGGTTCTCCCATTCTCCCAGAACCACAGGTCTGTCCGCCTTTCCTTGTGCTTTGTGAGAGACCCCACACTCCTGGGACAGAATGCAAGTGAAGAACACTTCCCTTTCTTCTGTCCTTTGCCATGTAGGATCCTCTTTCTGAAGTATCACGAGTCCATTTCACTGCTGATTAGGTGAAGGGTAGAGGATAGACAAAGTCTATAACGACCTTTACAGTTCCATTTCATATTCCCACGTCCTCATCCACTCCTCCTACCATTCTCCTGATTTTTCTGATGAGTAGTCTTTTTTGTTATTCTTCATGGTTATATTCATCATGTTATAGAATCATGGTACGGTTTTGAGTTGGAAAGAACCTTAAAGCTTCTCTATTTCCAGCCCTGTGCCACAAGCAGAGACACCTTCCACTAGAGCACCTTGCTCAAAGCCCCATCCAGCTTGGGCTTGAACACTTCCAGAGATGGGGCAGCCATAGCTTCTTTGGGCAACACGACTAATGGCAGAGGAACTTTAATCCAGGAGACATTCTGGGTATGCTCCGTAGGTGTACCTTTAAAGGTACATGCAAAAGTTATCAATAGGTGCTATACACAGGATTAATACGAGTCTTGATAATTAATACCAAAAAGAGAAGGAATTATAGAAGAAACATGTATAAAAGCAAGTAGACTGACATAGTAAATTCTGTTATAGGCTTTTAATCATTCATTAAAGCAGATATTTGGCATTTATTCAACAGATGTGCCTTAGCATATAGTTTTAACAACTGCACCAGAAGAATATTATCTTTGAGCAGGAGGCAGATGCGCCCAAAATACAGGAGACATTTTTGGCTGGAGCTGGGAGGCAAAGGTAGTTACTGCAGTTTTGCCGCAGCTAGATTGCATCATGACAGATACCTGTTTGCTGTAGCTGAAGTGTTTAAATTGCAGATGAGCTCAGACCATTCTCTGGAAGTGCTACCATTTGTCAGTGGTGGCTTGTCCCCTCTCTGCACAGGGCAATGAAAACTGGAGACTATCTTCATCTTCCCAAAGTCAGTAAACTGAGGAGAACTGTGCAGGTCTCCTTTCAGTGTTTGGGTGGAGATGTGTGCTTACTTGGATGGCTTGCTGCATGTGATTTCAGCTGAGCTCTCTTATTGCTGTTGTAAAACTTGCCTCTGGCAAGTATGGACAGCCTGGAGCAAAAAGCTGAATATCGTGTGGCAAGACCTAGAAACAAATCCATTGTTCCAGGCTAAGAGCTACCACCAGTTGTCATTCTGCTGAGGAAGACAGTGGAGGCAACAGCACAACTCATTCTTGCAGTGTGTCCTTGCTCATAGGGTGGAAACTTGATTTTTGCTGCCTTTTCTTCTTGGTTATTTTGTTGAAGCTACCAGTGGTACCTGTTCATACTGTCTATACCCCATCTGCCACCAAGAAGCCATTAGCTATGTTTGAGTCCTGCCTAAAAGCAAATGAACAAAGCCGCACTTGTTAGAATTGATGTCACTGACAGAGTGAATAGATCTAGTTTCAGAGAGAGGATATAAAACTAATCTTTTACGCACCCTGGCCATGACTGGTGATAGAAGCTTGTCCCAACAAACCCCTTCTACACGAAAGACTTTAAAAGAAGCTGAATTTTGGGAAACACACCCTGGAAGAAGCCGAAAACCCAAGCTGAAACTGCTGATATGACTAGTTTGTGAACCGGACATGCAAGGCTTCCTGAAGCGGTAAGTCTGAAGGATAAAAAAAGACTACTTAGCTAAAACAAACATGAAGAACTGTAGTTCCTCAAACATGATGTATGTGACATCTTTCTCTCCTTAGTATGGAGATGTGGCTGCTAGTTTTCCCTTCTCAGCCCATTTCTTTCTTACCAGAGGGGCTCCTCATGAATGTGTGAAGAAGAAGCCTTTAATATCTCAGATACTATGGCTAGTTACCTGATTTATTATAATAAAGTATGTCTCTGATTGAATCTGCTGCTTTCTCCCTTTAGCCCCACCCCTGCAGGACCCACCCTCCTTTCACAATACTGGACATGACACACTTCCAAGCATCACAACTTGGGCAAAGTGACCATCATGACTCTTCGTTCTGCAATTTCTGCTGCTACATCTCAGGCTACTTAGAGGTTGCACAGTAAAGTCCCCATTTCCCCAAAAATGAGCGCAGATGGGACTGCAGACGCTACTCTTAGGGACCAGCTCTGCAGAGCCTGCATCTTACACTTGCGTTTTGACAAAGTACGCCAGAGGCTAGAGAAGTTTGCTACAGGTTTCCTGGTGATGAAATGAAAGTTTTAGCTTGCAAGAGGGTGAAGTTCAGTACCAGGCTTTGAGCAAACAACTAAAATTTAAGTAACTAAAGAAGAAAGGTCTTACAGTTCTCTTTTTGAGCCATTCACACTCAGAGAAAGAAGGCAGTTTTTAGTGCAAGTCTTAAGACATTCTTATTTGGTCCAGCCATCGCTAGCTCACAGATCTGACTAAACACAAGAGGAAAGAATTCATGACGCCAGCTGCATTGCCGTTCTTTGCTCATACAGAATGCCGCCCTCTCCTGAAAAGCCGAATCCACTGGTCTGGATGGCTGTACCCACCCCAGCACTTACAGAAAGAACAAACTCTTCTCCTCATTCCTCAAGCAGCACATGACACGTCTACCTCTCTGCTCAGATGTTCACCCTGTTGCTTGACTTCAGAGCTCTGCTTATTGCTGCTATAAAACTTGCAGCAGCAGGTCCTTTTCTGCTTCCCAGTTGCTCCATATAGCACTGAAGCCCCATATTCCCCCTTCAGTATGTTTGTTTCAGGGATGGAGCTCTAGACAGGTGGGCTGCTTTCCAGTAACAGAGACATTCTCTTCCAAACCCCTCCCTACCGACCATGTGCGCATACACACACACACATTTTAAAACCCCCTTTTTAAAAAATGAGACCATTACTGAAGGGCTCCAAGAACTGCAACCTCATCTAGAGCTGGAAGATTAGAAAACATCAGTTTCCCAGGATGTTTCAACATGGTTGTTTTGTCATCACATTAGCACACAGTCATGATTTGTTGTTCTCTGGAAAACTCTGTTAGTGATAACTGTGTGCCTTGCAGTACTATTGCAACAGTTTTCCTCCCCTGCTCACCTTCCTCCTTAGAAAGAGAGACTGTCAGACTTCACTGGTTTTTTACACGCTTCATAATGGAAGTAATTTTTTTTTTTTCACATCCAAAACATCTCATTTCACCAGCTCTGAACCTCAAATAGCAGTGAGTCTTGCACCTTCTGTTTCCTACACTGTGGCCGACTACAGCCTGCAAACATCAACTAGCGCAACATCCAAAACATACCCCAAACTCCAGCAGATTCACAGTAATTCCTATACTTTCAAGTAGAGGGACCTAATATGTCCCTGGGCACACACAGACGTTAATGCACATTCATTCTTCCTGCCAAAATAAAGAGAAGTGTAACAAACCCTACTAACTTTACAGTACTGAAGTTTAATGGTTTTCATTTGTTTCTCCACATCTACAATAAGCTGTATGTACATCTTGACAATTTTCTTCCAAGACATCATCACTAACAAAAGTTGCTGTTTGTTCCCTCTCCATTTTGAAATCAGGGTTTCCCAGCTCTTGTTTTTTAAGCACATTCTTAAAGAGAAATACAACTGGTACAGGAAATTCAGGAAATTTCCTTCCTTTTATCTTTGGAGAAGCCATAAACAAATACTCTCTATTCATCTTCTCCATGGTGGTTATGATGAGTAAGCTTTGCTCATTTTGCCTCATTCTTCTCTTTTCTTCTGGTTCAAAAAACTGAGTAAGTATAATGCATTTGCACAGAAGTGTTTTCATGCCACTACTGAGCCTTAATTATCTTCCCCAGTAACTTTTCTAGCTCTGCTAAACCCTTTCAAGATGAGACACCTACACACATACATAAGGTGGAAGCATTCTATGAGTCCATTATCACAATCCTGTTTTCTTTTGTATTGTAATGCTTTTCCTAATAGCATCTACTACTTTCTTGGACTACTAGTAAATTTTGTGCTGATGCTTGCAGAGAATTGCACACCTTTCCCAAGTGTGAACAGCAGATCTGGGGACCCACTAATCCTGTATCCAGGCTTATCACCAATATCCCCCTTGCCCCTCAGGTTGCTCACTTTGTTTTGCATCTATCTGCATGGCTTTTAATCTGACATGGTATCACCCAATTATTATAAAAAGGTTCTCCCATAAATCTGCCATATCCATGTTATAGATTTACTTACGATAGTAGAAATTATGAACAACAAAGCTTTTCAGCTCCCTACTTGCCCTTTCCTTCCTAAGCCAGGAGGAAAGTATTTCATGAGCATCTTTTGAGGAGTGCTTGCTGCCATTTTAAAGATGAGCTGGTCACATAGTAATATTCATATCAGAATACTTTAGGAGTGTGTAAACAGTCTTACATACAAACTTAGGAAAAGCATCTATTTCCTTTTAAATATTACACATGCATTAAAAAAGAGAACAGAGAAAGTGGACTTAGGAAGAATGTACCTCTTGCAGTTTCAGAGCCCCCCAAACTCTCCAGCGCCAAAGCTATAGAAAGTGTGCCTGCATCTTACTGCAGATGATGCAGAAAGGTGAATTGAGCACAGAACAGTGCTTTTTGTACTCCTAGGGTGGTAGAGTTCTTGGTTTTATCCTGTCCTTAATCTGTCTTTCAGTGTTTCTTTAAGGGCTATCTCACATTTAAGACATTCTACCACCCATGCAACACTCAGGTGTATGGGAGGAGAAATGCCAGTTGCCAGACCAGCTTCATTCTGCACTTCTTACTCAAAGATGATGAGGATGTTGAGCCCTTCTTGCTGCTGGTTCTACTCCTACCACATGAAGGCTGTGAATGCAGATCCTTTTGGTATTGCAAAGCACTGAGTTTAGTACAATGCTCTTGGCCTGGGACCTGCATAGCCTGGGTTTTAAAGGGCTTTTTCCTACAGAGGGGTTAGAATGAAACCAAAAATGGCAAAATCAAAAGATCTATACAGCAGTTTGTAACAGAAGTTCTCAAAGAGCTTTACTTTTCATTGAAGAGATTTTTAAGGCTCCACAAGTCATAAAGCAGCAAAACCTGCTTGTCCAACCTATTTTTAGAGAAGTTAAGGTGAATAGGAAGATACATTTCGCCTGAATGAAAGTGCTTTTCAGGACTGTTACATGTAGCAATAAGCTGGTTCTCACGCAGTGTCCCCCACTTCATATTCAGATTCCATGGTGTTTCCAACAGAGTCACATTCATTCTTTTTCATATTTATTTCTTCAGATGCTTTGTCTTTCACAGGCTCCATCACATACTTGTTTTCAGTGGAGATGGGCTCCTCATAATAACCTGCACTTTCACATCTTGAAGCAGCTGCTGCCCCTGAGTTATGGCTGAAAGCAAAATACATTAGGAAAGAAGAGTTGCAACCAGAGTAGTTGAAGCATCTCCCAACCCTCAAGGTTGTAATTGAGGAACTGAATGTAGCCCATATCCACCATGTAGCTTATGATATCCAATATAATCCTCTGAGGAGAAATGCCATCACACCATTTGTTCAGTTGCTCAGGGTTCAACTGTTACTTAAAATGCTGGGTAAGCACAAAATCTTGGGTAAATACTGCTGGCATGTTCTCCCATGGCACTCTAATGATTAGCAATTTGGTTTATATCTGGGTAAGTGGTTTTCTTTGTGTGTTTTCCCTGGATTATTAGGCTTTTCAGTATAGCTTCCATGGGTTATGAATAGATCAGAATGCTGAAATATGAGTTTAGAAATAGCTATAACTTCCTGCCACAGCTGCAAAAGAGGCAGGTTCAGCCAAGGATATTTCAAAGATAAATCAAAGTATATTTTGTGCATCAGGAGCCTTAGCTTTCTAGAAGGGGAATTCCTGTCCTTTGCATTTGGAAGAACACTGGGAATTTATCCTTGGCTGTGATCTTTCATAGCCCTTATTGTGCTGAAGAGTTAATAAACAGCTCCTGCTAGTTTTTATGATTCTGATATTGCAAAGGAGAAGATCTTTCTTCTGACATTATTTGTTGACATGGAAAGTCTACAGATCATCTGTACAGTGTGCTACAGACTAACTTTGAATGTCTTAATCTGTACTGCTTAAGAGACTTTTAATCTTGACAGCTAAGTAGCACCTTCCCCCCCCCCCCCCTTCTCTGATACAGTCCCCAAAGACTCACCAACATGTCAGATAAAGGGTTATACTCACAATTTTACTTCATAGGTCTGAGCTAGAAAAGAATAATCAGAAATGTGTGTCAATAATTTGTAGTTATATTCTCAAAAATAAATTCTGCTGTCTTTTCTTGATACAAGACAACAGCCTCTGAAGGCAGAATAAAAATAGGAAGCTTAGAGATAGTGCTAGGTGGGAGATGACTCCTATTCCCAGGATTCAGCTCAAGAAAACGAAAACAACCCATATCCCAGCTGTAGCACAACTGGGTCAAGATAACTGAAACCAGGGTTAAAGTTTAGAAACTGAAAGTTAAACTGAAAGTTCTCAGTTCCCACAATTTCACTATTAAAATTGCTCAGTAAAGAACAATTTTGGAGGAGGTTATTCGAATTCCTTAAAAAAGGGGAAAAAAAGTAATTGATAATAATTATTATTAATTGGTAGCATGGAGTTGTAGAAAGGCAATTAAAGACAAATGGATAAGGAGAAAACTATGGCCATCAGTATTAAAAAAACCCAAACCAAAACTCCAGTGTGTTTTCTGTACCCTGCTGAGTGCTTCAGCAAGCAGGGAGACTCTCAGCAAATGGTCAGGAGATTTCTAGCGTTAGCAGAGAAAAGACAGAATCATTCAGTAAATATATCCTACATTTGAAGACTAGAAACTCTTATTGAATCGGGAGAATTAATGATGAGCTCTTTCCCTCCAGGAACTAAGGGAAATACTCAACAGCAGCTGGTGCAAACAGGTATTTTAAAGTAGCAGGACAGGATTAACTTGCTACAGATACCTTAAATATCTGATCAACAAACAGCAGGTTGGTTTGAGAGTCATGGGATGTCTGTGGGGACCAGAGGGAAGGAACCATCCCAAAGTAACCAAGGCAGAGTAGAGGGCAGCATGGCAGAGAAGGTGAGCACTGCAGGATGGCCCAGGGGAGTAGAGACCGAGACCCATCTCGGAACCAGCATGGGATGAGTGCGGCAGAGGCTGCTTCATCACCATGCCAGCCCTTCTCACAGCATCCCAGTGGTGTGGGAGCAGCAGGGTGATGCTGCCTGCTGGGCTCCTCTCCAGCTGGTGCCTGGCAGACCTTCCTCAACTACAGCAACTGCTTATCTCTGAGGAAAAGGGACTTCTCCACCTCTTTAGAACTCCCACCACCTATTTTGATCCATGCACAATTTGATTGACTGCCTGTATGATGCAGATGCCAGAGCTGCTACTGGAAGCGGTGAGGACAGTACCAGTCCCAGCCACAAAAAACATTTATAGATAAAACCAAGCTGGGCATGCACAATACAGTCAAGTTTTCCAGAACATTCTACTCACCACCTTTGGGCTTCCTCATGCGGATGATAAGAAAGATGATAAGCAAAACCGCAGCAGCACACACCACCACAATCAGAATGACGAGGAACAGGGACAGGTGAGTCCCTTGGACATCTAGAGCAATACAGCAGAAGACTTTCAAACAGAGAAGCCCTCCTGGGTCATGGTAGCAGAAGCAGTTACATGATGCTGACCACTTTCCCAAGGCCAACAGCACCCAGCCCTGTCATGAACACATGGGGTTGTATGCATATGCCTGTCCTTGCTTGTCCGCATCCTGACAGCACCTTGCTCTTGTGGCTCTGCACAGGTGTGGCTGAGCCAGTCCAACTCACTGTGCATGCATCTCTCAGGGTCTGTGGGCATAAAGACACCCAGCAGAGGCTCACCGAGACTGTGCGCTGGGCAGAATAGGCTCTACATGCCACTAAATAAAGGGTCTCAGCTTTTCATTCAAGCATACTGTTCAGTTGAGTTTGAACATGTTTAAACCTGCCATGTCACAGCAAAGTTGAGGATATATAAAAAATATGCTTGAGTTGCACACTGAAGCTTTTCTGCTTTTCCAGTTTTGACACTCAAAGGAAAGATTGAAATGGACTACTGTTTGGGAGCACAGCAACAACTCTGCTTCAACTATAAAAGCTTCCTTCCTGCCTTAAAAACTCCAGAGCCTTCGAAAGAGTGAATCATGAATCATGAGCCATGAATCATCTATGTCCCTTGAGAACAGCTGTTAATAAAATTTGCAGCCAAAAAGCAGAACATTAATTTTGAGGCTTGAGGTATGGACTATTTGGGTCTCTAATCTCATTCTTAGGTTTGTTTTGCTCTCCACTTACTCTGAGTTGTATAATTCCTTTCTGGATATCCCACACCATTCTCAGAAGTCACTACTGTCACGGGAGGTTCTACAAAACAAACAGGAGTGAAAGGCTCACAGTGCATTTCCAATCCTAATGTTAGCACCAGAAGATCTGGAATTATAGTTCTACAATCAAAGGAGAGTGTCTCTGTCACATTTACAAGGCAGTGAAAATAGGCAAACTCTAGAAACGAGTGCAATATATACGCTGTAATATTGAGAGAGTATGTATGGTACTACATATACTCACTGGATGGATACTATGTGTACTATATATACTATGTGTACACAGACTATATATATATATATATATATATATACACTAGGTATACATCGAACCATAGAATAGTTAGGGTTGGAAAGGACCTCAAGATCACCCCATAGTCAGAAATGCCTCACAATAGACCATATCACCCAGGGCTCTGTCCTTGAACACGGCCT
>JBCJKH010016392.1:4025-14367 GCA_039877255.1 Loriculus beryllinus
TCAAGGCCAGGTTGGACACAGGGGCTTGGAGCAAGCTGCTCCAGTGGAAGGGGTCCCTGCCCATGACAGGGGTTGGAGCTGGGTGATCTTAAGGTCCTTTCCAACCCAAACCATTCTATGATTCTATAATTACATACCCCTTCATCCATGCACCCACCTAACGGCATTTATAGAGTGTCTTTTGAACACTGGCTATTTTCCCAGTCCACTAATTGCATCCTTCACACGGTGGCAGTTATAATTCAGACACCTCTTCTCTCAGTGGCTTTAGCCCAAGACCCAGTTGTCCCCTGTGTGCTCAGCTCTTTCCTGTTTCACCTCGCTGCCCTATACTGCCTGCATCGTTCATACTCCAGAGTCCCCGCTGACAGGGCTTGTTCATCAGCCAGATCCTTCATCCTGCAGATCAGGTCCTGTGCTATCTACATCCAGGAGCTAGGATTTGACTCATGGGCCTTGATCACAATCCCACTGAATCTCTGGAAATTCTACTATGGATGTCAGGGAGTATCAGACTGCAACTAGTATGTAATTGTGTGAAGAGAGAACGTCAGCACCAGTTACTTTTTATGCAGACTAACAGACAGCCTACTGGCACGTCAACAGGACAAACCAGAGTTGTTTGTTCCCTTCTGTTGCAAAGCCAGAAGAAATTCATATTATCTTCACACACCTCTATGCCCTTCCAGTTTTTATGTATCTTCTTGCATTGCATTGCAATGATTTATGTATCTATCTATCAGTGCAAGATTTATGTCTCTTCTTGCAGTGCAAGAAGATGATCTGCCTCACTATCTGCCTTTACTATGTCAGCAGACCAGGAAACCGTTTGGGGGCTGATTCCTGGATGTTGCTCCATGTTGCAATACAAGTAATCAGGATTAAAAATTAATACTCAAATAAATCAACTACAAACACCTCTTCTCAGATCACAGATTCCTGGTCGGGAGAAACTGAGCGATAAGGAGACCTGCACTATAAACTGCAAAAAGTTCAAACAGCAAGAGCCTGGTGCAAGCCCTTATTTACTGCAATTCTAATCTACTTCTAATCCCTTGCACGGCATAACACAGAGCCTTCTGATAACAAACAGCTACACAAACCCCCATTGATTTCCCTGAGCAACATAAGCTGCCAAACCCCACGTTCAGCCTCCGTGGAAAAGACCTCCACCTCTGGATAGAGCCCATTGGTGCACACCCTGTTAGCAATTGCCAGCTCTTTGAAAATGACTTTCATCTGGTTGCAGAGAATGCGTATGTGGAGCTGGCCTGGCAGCCCTTCTCAGGGCTTTATTCACTGCAGCTTAAATGAGATAACCATCCGTCATTCTACTGCCTTACATGAGATGCTTCGAGTAGCTCTAACCTTCTTACTATCTTTTTACTAACTTTCCAGCAAATACTCATGCCTGGCATTTATTTCTTCTATCCTACATGGGAGAAGGGCTTTCCATCTCCCTTCCTATTCCCATTGGCAACAAGGATGTTCTATTTAATTTCTTTTTTAACTACAGGAAGGTGGACAGTGAATGGCGTGTTTTCACCCATTAAAGATAAGCCTCAAAGTACTAAACTGTGGTTCTTGGCACACAGAAGTAAATATAATAAAAGTA
Organism: Loriculus beryllinus; assembly: GCA_039877255.1. Lineage (NCBI taxonomy): Eukaryota > Metazoa > Chordata > Aves > Psittaciformes > Psittacidae > Loriculus > Loriculus beryllinus. The sequence continues at coordinate 5,641 of JBCJKH010016392.1, forward strand.
AAATAACAGGGGAAAAAAAAAAAAAGACATTTTTGTTACAGTATTACTATCATGAATAGTTGCTTAACAGTACCTGCCCTTCATGCACACAGCATCCGGGTTACCCCCTAAAAGAGGTGCCCACAGTGGGTGTCCCATCTTGCTCCCTGCCTCTTATAGATCGNNNNCCTCCAGCTCTCTGCATCACGGTGCCAGTTCTAACTGGACATCAGTTTTCCTTAACCAAAGAATCTGGCAGCTGTCTCTGATGCTTCCTCAGGCTCTGCTCAACACCACCAGTGATAAAGAGTGCTCAGAGACAGGACTATGCAGCTGGCCCAACAAACCCCAAGCCATTAGCTGCCTCTTGCTCACAGAGGCTGATGTCTTTCAGGCAGTGTCAGACCTCATTCTTTGAAGCTGGGGGGCTTAGATGAGTCCCTAAAAATGCAGCTTTTGTAGTAGGTAGATGATGGCAGTACTTGCTAAACATCAGGCTTCAAACACATCTAACGTTATCAGTGCAACACTGCCTTTGCTCAATGAGGCAACTCTTCTAAGCAAGTAAAAGCAATAAATGCTCAATTCCTGTTTGCTATTTATTAATTTCCCGATGCACTCGGAAGGGAGTGGTGAGATCACATCACACAAAGGAAATGTTCAGGATAGCAGCAAGAAGTCTCCGTGAGTTCTGAGAGTATTCCCATGAGTATTCCCAAAGAAACGACCAAACATTGGCTGAGCTGCTTAAAACAGACCAGGCTCCATAAACACACCGATAAACAAACTCTCTTGCAGCTGCCAGGGCTGATGCTCTTCCTCACTCTTCTGATGCAGACAGAGAACTTACTAGCCCATGATGGTTGCAAGAAGGTATTTGGTCCACCTGAACATCTTACCGGTATGAGCAGCTATGTTGAAGGGTGCCCTGGTATCCTTTAGTTTCCCCTTGGAACACTGCATTAAGGGAATGTTTATGTCTCTGTACCCCGAATTTAACAAGAGCCCCACTGAAAGAAAGGAAGCTTCTTTCCATTTATCTTATCACAGTTTGTAGGTGATCAATATAGACAAACAACTTATTCAGAAACTTTAAATACAGGTATTTCTGATTCAATGCTTGTAGAAGCAGGTAAGCAGACATGAAAAGAATACTATGTATGACTAAAGGACTATTTAGATTTACATATAGATTTCTCTTGCCCTAACTCTCTAAGTTGAAAAATTAACAAACATTTCACATTTTGCTGCCTCGGGATCTGGTTTTTGAGCAACCCTGTGTCTGTAGGAAAGTAATCAGTATTAAATAACCCTATACATATAAGTGATTATCAGGACTTCAACAGACTCCCTTCACAATACTTGTTCTAGCCCTGGAGAATATTAATATTCACATCTTCCTCCACAGCATCCCATCACACCACCACCATCCCTGTACTCCGTCAGGGAAGAGTTTTGACTTTCCATGCACTAATTCATTTGCTGCCACATCCCTTGGCTGTAACTAAGTACAGCTTTCACCTGTCCAGAGAGTAAATGCAGCCAAGGAATGACTAAGCTGTTTGGCAGGGGAATCCATGGGGAAACGGCCTGTGATGGGTGATGGTCTAATCCTGGAAACAGGTTTCTCTTCATGTTATGGACTTTACACCCCCTGCCATTTTATACCTTCTTAATCATACTTTAATCTCATAATCAGACACAATGATAACTAATCCCTCTAGAGTGATAGTAGATTTACAGCTCCCTCTGAAAGATACCATAATGGAAAGGCACTAAGGAGTAATCTTCATCATCCCATCTTGCATTAACAGGGAATAGTAAACCATGGTCATGTGTGCATGTAGAGTCATTTTCAGCCTTTGCTCCTGTTGCTTTTACGGAGTAGTAACAGCAATTGCTAAAAGGAAGATAGCAATCACTGAATGTACTGAGAATTAAGCCTGGCAGGAACTGGGGCTGAAGGGTTCACACCCAGTCTGAAACTAATGCAGGTCTTCAAGGCATGGCTATAGGTGGAGATCACATAGAATGGTATCAGTCCACTCTAACACCAGCACGTTTATGTAGTACACAGCCTAATCCTGCACTGTGGACCAACATGGAAAGGGTCATGGACTTGCTTCCTACCTTTAGGGTGTTACTGTAGCTAGTGAGTTAGAGAACTAAGAAGAAAGGAGGGAAAAAAAAGGATCTTTCCTGGCAATGCTCAGACCCTTTTAAAAACCAGCTTCCCAAAGTTCTCTTTGATCATAATTTTGTTTGCTTTATATGTTTCTGAAGGCTCTCTGATGTGACAAACCCCTATTCCACTGCTTGCATCCAGATACAGTTCTGCGATGAAAAGCTTTGTTCTCCTCCAGGATGGGAAGATTTGTAAGTGTTGATCTAGCCCAGTATTCATCTCTGCATGAAGTTACCAGACCTTATTCTTTAGTGGCTTTCACTGATGTACATCAGGAGCCTTGCCAGAGATGTGAGACACTAATTTTGAAGTAAACAAAAAAGAGGTCCACCCTTGCATGCCTTCTAAAAGGTACTTCAAGATGGATGGACTTTGGTTTTCATTTTGTTGTGATTGTCCCTAAGGAATTAATCAAAACCACCCTAAATTAACTTTTCCAGGCAATTTTAGCTGGCATCCAGTCACTACTCTACAGTGAGCTGTGGGGTGGGTACGCAAGGCATCGTGTCACCGCTGCAGATGAAACAGTAAGTTCATAGTCATATTTTTTTGCACTGTTAGCTCCAAGATTCAACCAGTCTTAACATGCCAGTGATTCAGAACGTGTTACGTCCTGGCATTGCTCACAGTAATGCTTCCTAAGTCCTTTCCATCAAGTCATACAAAACAGATGACTAGAAGCGATTAAAGCCTTCATCTGCCCTCCAGCCCCAGCAGTGTCATTCAGGCAAGAGGTTCTGAGCCCTTTCAAGCCCAACACATAGTCCCCAAATTGGAGATCTTTGAGGAATAAACTCTCATTTTCAGCACAAAGCCACTGGATGCCAAGAACTGCCATTGTTCAAGTGACATGCTCCAAGACTCGTTTTACTGTTCCGATCCCAAATCCCCCATTTCCTGTTGACTCTCATTGCTTAAGCTAATATCATTCAGCCTCCTCTTTCAACTGGGTAGAAGGGCTTAGTCAAACCCAACTGCAGGCAGAGGAACACAGTGCACATGTGTAACAGTAGAAATTGTTGGCTCAGAGCATATTCATTTGTTGTGTGTAACTCAGTAATAAAAAACAAATGGAGAGACTTCGCTTTATATATAATAAAAATACTGCCATATTTTATGTGTCTCATTTTAGCAGCCTGTTTTTAAATAACAACCTTATTTTTTTCCAACTGCAAATCTCTGAACAGAGGAGCAAAACATTAAAGTATTTTTAGTTTATGGGCTAAACGTCCAGCCCAGCAGTTGGCTAGTAATATACGTATACTGATAATAACCACAGCTAGCAGGGGATGCAACGCAGCCTCAGCTATTTCCCTCCACCCTGCAAGAACATATTCCTCCTGTTAAGAATCCTGATGTCAGCCAGCATTGCTAACTGCATCGGTTCATGCTTCCCTGAAGAGAAGCAAAGTGGTAGATGGCTCTTTGAAACAGCCCAAAGCCTTTCTCAACACCACAGCTCAGCTGCTCTGAAATAACAGCACTGAAACACCAGATTTGCTTCTTCAGATGGTTGGTTTTACTCAATAAGCAGGGTACTGTTGGAAACCTACCGCTTTGAAATAGGTACAATTCTCTGAGCACACAGGGCTGTTGGTCTTCCTCCATGGAAAGCCAGTGACACTGAGGAACCTTCTGAGCTTATAAAGATATTCAATAGAGCCTGAAGATAGGGAAGTGGGCATCACTTTGCATAGAAACACATCCCACCTTTCCAGAATGTCTGCTTTGTCTGCTGATAAAGAGTACACTGGTCTCTGTGAGGTCCCTTCCAGCCTGCTTTGGGCAGAGCCCATACACCTTGAGGGCTCCTCAAGGTATAGGCAGGGACACTCAGCACCACTGATGCGCAGGAAAGAGGCTCTGCTTTGCTTCAGGCAAAACGTGAAGGGTGCCATGCAATGAATGCACCAAAGAACCACTGGAGAGGTCAGCCCAGAGGTGCCAAAACACACAGGAAATTCAGCGTTAATTATGATGCACCACAGCAGCATGTTCATACTCTCAAATGGAATTTGCCATTTCCATGACACTCTCCAAATCATCTTGGTATCATTCTGGTTAAATCCGTAGTGAAAGACAATAGCTTTCCTGGAAGCAGATGGGTGTAGCGCCTGCGAAAATGAATTCAGCAACAGGGCCAGGCACCAGCTTTCCCTAGTTTACTCCTGAACCACGTAACCAGTGTTGATGCTACAATATGCTTTTTTCCCTTCCTCCAGTTGCTGTATTTCATTTAGGATGTGTTGTAGGATACCATGACCATCGGCAAGGAATAATCATCATCATCATCCTCTAAAACATTTACTGCAGTCCCTACAGAGACTGAACGAAGAGAACTGGAACCAAGTGGCTCTTTTGTTTTCCCCAGCTAGCGGGTTTGGAGCGAGCAGGATGCATTGTTTCCCTCCAGTCTTCAGAGGTGAAGACAAATTAGCCTTTGCTTCTGACAAATTGGCTTCTTGTTTTCAATAACAAAGTCTCCTAATTGAAAACATAAACCCTGATTTGAAAGCCTCTTGTGTTTTCACACTTGGCTTTTATCTTATTTGTACTTCTCCACTTCATCATCTTTGAAAAGCATTTGTGGAAAGTGAGACTGCCCCAACGTCTCCCACTAAAATCGTTACCATTATCGTTGATAGGCATGACTTTACAGGTGGGGACAGACAAAAGCATACAGAATAACAGACAGATTTACCATCAGCCTCTCCCCTACTGTGTACTTTCAGTAGCAACTAAGTTGTCCCATTTATACAGACAGAAGTATCCTAGAAAATAATACTGGTCAAAGTGGAACCTTTCACTAGAAAAGTCCTGCACCATTGTTATTTCCCCCCACTTAAGGGATGAAACCAACAGAGCCTCACGCTCCACAATGGAGCATGGCTGGAGAGTGCTGCTGGGCTCAGCATCCCCAGGGCTCACTCTGCCTTGTCCTTCTCAAGTGTTCACACACCATGTAGATGAGGCCCTCAGGTCAGTGGTGGCCTTGGCAGTGCTGGGGAACGGTTGGACTGGATGAGCATAAAAGGCTTTTCCAACCTGGCTGATTCTATGATTCTCTTCCCAGTACAATGCCAGCTCCTGCCCTCTGATTGTTGCTTCCAGAAAAGGGTCTGAGAGGGCTCTGCTGCAGTTTGCTTTGTTGATAAACATCTGAGAAGCACTCTGGGAGCTTAAGCAACTATCTGGTACAGACCAATTCCCTCCTCTTCCAAAAGAAAGGAGCAAGAGAAGGGAGCGCTAACCCCACAGAGACTTGCTTGGTGATGGGGATGCTCCTGGAGAGCACAGCACTGTCTCTTCTTCCCTTCCTGTTTTATTTGGACCCTGGAAAACACTCACTAACTAGGCAGTTGTGCTGCCCCTGAGAAACAAGGAACAAACAAGCCCCAGTTCATTGTCAAGCTCGAAGCCAACCCACTGCAGCACTTCCCAGAGCACATTTCCTCAGTGGTGACTTTATTTTGTTACCAGTTTTACTGCCATCTAATTGAAGCCACTGATGGCTAATTGCTTCATTTATCATCAAGTTTACAGGCCACACACTGCAAAACTAATTAGAGACCAGACATTGTGCTTCAGCCTCCCTTTGAAATATTGCTGGCGTTCACATGTAATTCCAATTCATTACGTTTCAAAGAAGCTGAGAGTGGGAATGAAGATTATTTCTAAAGACCAGCACTGAGATTAGGCAGGCCCAGACCGTGCTCTGACACAGCTATTTTAAGCTTACTGGGAAAGGGGGTGGAGGAGAATTAACAGTTTCCTCTCAGTTTGTGACACTACCGAGCGCAAACCCAAAACCCACATCATGAATCTTGTCTAAACGCTCGCAGTGAGCTCTGCTCCACACACATAGGTCTCAACCGTACTGATTTTCACAGGGAAGTGGTGAAGTTTGCACTTGAGGTGAGAAATACTGCCTTAAGGATTTAAATCTGACAAGTGCCAAGGGCCTGTGAAGGTTCCTCTGTTTGGCATGACAAGAGGGGAAGGCAGACCTCGGCATTCGCCACGCATTGATTCGACAATAAATCAGCCAAAGCCTGCAGACATTTGGCAGGCCTGCAAAGAATTGTTATTTTAACTGAAATCTGATAGATTTTCTACTTCTAAGGCATTTTCAGATAAATGCCTCCAATCTGGAGCCAGCTTTGCTCTTTCCTTGCACAGGTTTCCACACTAACTTCACTACTACTACTCGTTGGACTGAGGGATGCAGGACCTGGCTCTGAGCAAGAGTAAAGCCCGTTCTCTTTCCTGCTTGTTGTTTGATATTCCCCTGTCGCAACTATTCCTCTTCCTTCCCCTTTTTAGGTCCCCTACATCCTGACAGGCTCATTTCTCCCTAAATAAACTTAAAGCACAGAAGCAAAATACATTTGTTGCCTGGGAAACACACAACTCAGTATATGAGGTGGCCGTCCTAAGAGAGCCATAGACCTCCAAGGAAGTTTTTATATCAATAATTGTAACCAACCAGAAGTTCCAGGTTACTATAACATTCCCTGCTACTTGCTTGTTACTTTTCAAGCAGCTTGATGAGTTCCTCATTACAGGCCATGATTTATTTTGGGTTTATGTAGAGTCTCAGTCTTCATTTCTGAAGCGTTTTATTCTAATAGTGAAAATTCGACAGAATTTCAGAAGGGGACAGAAATCACTGCCTGAGGAATACTGGTAAACTCCTCATTGTATCATCACTCTGTCTCATCAGCTCCCCTTTTCACTTTGATTCAATGAGTGTTTTCTGGAACACACTGCTGCTTTGAAAGCCCTATTTCCTCAGGCTTTCTAAATGCCACTAAACATATTGCAACAGCAGATGATATCCTGCTTCCGGCACTGATAGTACACTACTGACAGCAAACCCTTGCTCTCTCTCCCAGGAAAATATCCACACCACTATTTTCCTCTAAGAACTACTCAGAGGGAGGACCTTCCTGGGGTGTGCTCCAAGAAGCACTCCATCACCTCACATATGGGGCTATTTTCCAGTTATGATGGCTCCTAAAGATCCCCGCAATGATCAGTTTGCTCCTTGCCAGATAAGAAAACTAGTATTAGCAGGGCAGTAATGTTATCTGTTTTCTCAGATATGAATCTGGGGGTATACGTTAGGTTCAGTCATGCATCACCTAAAACAAATCGTCCCAAAATGAAGGTTACACTGGGTTTAAAAGCTGATCTCAGTCCGTGACTAGAAGATCACGCACAAGGACTCATCCTGGTGGGATGGGGACTTTCCTGAACTGGAAGCAGGAATTCCTCAGATGGTTCACAGGGCTGCCTCCAGTTTGCTTTATCAGTGAGCACCCGTTCCTCTGACTTTCCTTCAAGTAGGAGCCAACTCCAACCTATGTTGGATATGGTTTTTATGTCTATTAGTGTTATTGCCACAAGAGACTATCTGTCTCAGTGAAAGCAATGCTGAGGTGGCATCTGCATAGAGACATACTGCTCTGTAGCCCTCACATCTACACTGGCCATCATCAGCAGTAAGCATCACCTTGTGATGGAAAAGCAGTTTTCCCAAACTCCGCTGGGTTTTGGAACAGCTTCCCAAGCTCCCTTTTCACTAAGATTTATAAGCAAGTTTAAAACCCCCCAAACTGAGGGGCTTTATCAATAAAGCAGAGACCTCACCTTCCCCTCTCCCTCCAACCTGAACCAGTTTACTGCTTTAACATCCCCCTCCACCATCCAAACTCCATGCAGTAATGTGATCCCTCCTGTGACAATAAGGAAAGCAGTCTATGTTGCTGCAGAAGAAAAATAAACCAGCAATTAACAAGTTCCTATATGTTTCCTGTTTATATAATACAGCTCTTTCGCAGGGCAAAACCCCGGAAGAAACCGATAGGCCTGGAAAAGGTTTGCAATAAAATACCCACTGATGCAGCTAGACCTGTTGTTTCCTCCATGAAGAGTGTAAAAGGATGGATTTAAGTGTGGATTTAAATGCTGTCAAGACTGGTTAGAGGTGGCAGCAGGGACAGCTTTCTGTAGGTGACGCGTGTGGGAAAGCTGCTCTGCACCCCTTGCAGTGAGTAGGGACGTTTCCCATCACAACTGCTTCTAAATTAAGACTATGTGCAAAGCGTACACACTTCACAAATGCATTAGAAATGACCAATTTTTAAGCAGGATAATTGTAAAGGGAGGTTTTGATTTGCTGCTGCTTATTTAAGGGGTTTCAAGATAACACACTACTCCTTATATGTGATACTCTAATCACAGACCGAGATCAGCTCTTAAACCCAATATAATCTTTATTCTGGGACTAGGTTCTTGTCACATCTCCAAGTAAGAAAGTTGCACTTGATCTTCAGTGAACACTACTGCCCATGTTGCCATTTGGCTTCAATGCTTGAGTGCCTAATCAAACCAAACTGTGACTGCTGTTGTGCAGGACATTATGTTCTAAGGACTTCAGTGAAACCCATTATGGCTTACAGGCCCCAAAACTTGGTTTTAGGGAGGGTTTTTTCATATTTGTTTGTTTGTTTGTTTCCTGTTATTTATGGAGTCTTTTGGTTTTAGTTTGTTGTTGTTGT
>JBCJKH010016395.1:0-11879 GCA_039877255.1 Loriculus beryllinus
GGATAATGTCTTAAAGCAAAAAGTACGGTTTCTTCCCAATAAATTACACTGTAATTTTGGTTACTGTTTAACATGTTAATGATATAAATTAATAATACATACAAAATATATTTATATGCAGTGGATTTTAATCTATGTGTATGAAATACAATTAATTTTACATTTGTAAGGACTTTATTGTCACCACAGTACTTAGCTTTCTTTTTTTTGACATACCTTTATGTCATGTCTTGAAAGGAGGCTCCACACTGCAACCTGCATTCCCACTGTCCACAGTGCCATTAAACACAGGCTTATTTTTAAATACATCCTTCAATGCAAACAAAATCAGTGGGATGTAAGTGCCTTCTTCAAGATACCTAAATGAACATAATAAGTAAATGAAATGGAACAAATTCTAGAAGACTCCAAAGTGATTTCCAGTCAAGTCCATTGAAATCCAGGCTTCAGGATGAATCTTAAACTACAATTACTTGACATGAAGCAGTTAATTTCCAAAATGTTTTCTTCTGCTACACTCCATCCAGTAAAAAGAAAGTCACTTGTAAGCACAGGCACAAACTAAATTTTACATTAAAAAAAATTAAAAATTGCTATTTAAACTAATACCTTTTTATTATATTTTCCTGAAGGAAAAAAAAAAAAAGTACAGTTAAATCAGAGTATAACAGCATAAACCCAATCCATTTATGACAAAATTTCTAATAATCATAAAGATACCACTTCAGATGCCAGAAGAATTCTCTGAGGATACTTCAGGAAGTACAAATCAGCACTAATCACACCATTTGCAGTGAAAAATAACACCAGCCTTGAGCGTGGCTACTTTAGGTGGAAGCCAGAACAGAAGCTGGCTCCAGATGAGCTCCTTCCAAATCCACAGACCAATTCTGGTTTGAATTCTGACTCTGCACCCCAGCTCCTGGGAATACTGTGATGCTATCAGTGCCAGAGGCTCCCCACACTCCTGATGCTTTGCTTTTTGGGTGGTGGTGCAGAGAGAAGCCCCTTCCAGTTTTTTGCAAAGCCCCAAGGAATGCTCCTAAAACCATCTCTATTCTTTGCTATGGAAAAGGGATGTGGGTGCTCAGGGCAGCAATTCACAAATACAACCTCTACTGACTAGAAGGCAATGCCAGCAGAAGCACAGTCCCAAAGGGACACAGCTTCAGGGCCAAGATTAGTCAAGGCACATTAGCAAAAACTAGAGGGAACAGAGCTGTATTGCTTTCAGCTCTAGAGCTGCCACTCTCTCTCTATTCAGGCATCTTAGCACAGTGCTCCATCAGATCACACCAGGATATATTAGTAGACACTCGTATCACACCAGACCAACACTTAAAGAGACTAGATTTTTATTATCTCTATGAAATGAAAGGACAAATGCCTATGGGAATAAAGAGAAAGATCATCCCTTCCTTTATACTTGCACTCTTGAAGGTGTGATAGCCCCAGTTTTGTAAGGGCAGCCTCCCATGTTGAAAAGGTCCTGTATCATTTCTCATTACTTTCACGTTTTAAAATACTTAATATATAACACTGTCAAATACAATTTCAACATTATTGAAATAAAGGATTAAAAGACTTGCTTCTTCAAGACACTATCAATTTATGTACAAGCTTTGTTTTGCATACAACAGCTAAGAATAGCAATGATTAACTTCAAGAAAAAAAACGGATCACTCTGCCTATTTTTCCAGCTACTTGTTATCAGAGGTATGTCTGCACATCAAGTAGACATTTCACTTTTCTTTTGTGGTCTGCTGATGCTGGGAAACAACAACAAAAAAAAAGACAGCATCATCCCTAAAATTAAGAACCACTGAAACAGACAAGGGGATTAGTTACATCTACATTTAATTTATTGTCATCTGTCTCGATTGCAGGTCAATGACATGAATCTTCAGGCATTACAGGCTGGTTTGTAGATTGGTCATCCACCATAAATGAAATCTGAGGCTGAAATCAATTGACCTGACATTTATCCTGTTCCACAGCCTAAACACATAATAGTCCTCAGGGCTGAATTTTAAGGAGGCTTCAAAAGACAAACTGATAAGGGCTTATTAACAGTTACTAACAAGACAAGCCTGTGGGAATGTGAGTCATGAATGGGCCAGAAACATAGGCTTTTACCCAAGCTAAACTCTGATGTCATCATGTGAGCTACCAAGAAATGCAGAAGCCAGGCTCTGAAGTAGCAGCCTTCACTTTTAGATGACACACAAAATTATCCACCCAAAAAGGGCTCATTATTTTTTTAATATGTTTTAAAAGTGACTGGGACAAGCACACTGCATCTCTCATGCAAGGCAATACAGACTTCCTACTTTACTGTAGAAAAATACAGTTCTTAAAGGCAGATGTTAAATTCAGCTGAAGATTCCTGGATGCTCATCTTAGCATAACGTCTATTTGAAAGGAGATGGTTCACTTGGAACTTTCCTTTTGCAAGACAAGCTAACCAAAATATCTTAAGTCATTATGGCCTTGGGAAAGCAGCCAAATCCTTTGGTGTCTTAGCTCCTTATTAAAGGCTAGAAATGAAGGTACCTTCCAAGACTTTCGAGTCAAAACTCACTGCATGCCACGCTGTCATGCGCCCTCCTTGCTACTGAAGCACAGCTAGAGTCAGACAATCTCTGTGGCACAGATAAGTTTTACATAAAAGAGACTATTCCAGTGGTATCCAGCTCCTTCTGTCATTCAGATATAATGCTTGCTAAGAAATGTGAATATTCAGCAGGTCAGAGTCAGTTCAAAACATTCAGTCACCTTCAGATCCAACTGACCAGGAGGAACTACAAGGAATTTTAATGAGCGAGTCAGTCAGGCAAATCCTACTCCTGCAAGTCCATGCAGTGGCCCTTGGGTACCGAGTTCAGCCAGTGATCTTCAGCTTCCTTCAGGAGCATCCAAGGAGGCTGCGCAGCTGACAACATACAGACCAGCAGTCAGTCCAGCAGGCAGCACGCCATCACGTGCCACAGATCAAGACCGGGGCCACTGGCAGTCTTGGACTGCCCAGTAATAGGATTCCTTCCAGCTTGTCCAGAGCATTTACTTGGCACAAGTCCCCAAGTCTGTTCCCAACAAGAAATTCATGCCTGAGTTTAACAGGAAGTTACTTGACTCAATCAGTTATCGTTTTTCTCCCCTCTGTCAGCATGAGGCCTTCTGAAGAATTTTCACTTCTGTTGCAGCCTCAACAGGTCATTTCTCTCATCACATCCCAAGGTAAAATTTGCCATAGCTCTATTTACCTTATCCAGTTCCCCCCATTGTCAACTGAAATCCCAACGAGCCTTTTGAAGTCTCTTAGTCCCCTTTTCTTGTGTCAGGAAACCTTCGGGACAGTTTATAATCTATATAAGAACTAAGACAGGACCACAAAATGAACCGTATTAATATAATGACAACCAGTAAAATCATCAAAAGGGCTGATTCCATATTTAAGCTAGAATAATGAGGTAATGCAAAATAAAAAAATCTGGGAGGTCTAATTATATAAATGCAGTATTCAGTTCTGTGTGGCCAGCCCAGCAATTCCTGTAGCATTCCAACCAAAGTGATCTCACTAGCATGTGAGAGAAGAGTCCAGCTGACAGATTTGGGACATGCAACGTACTATTTAGTCAAGAGGCCCCATGTGCTATTCATAAAGAATTAACAACTCTTATATTGACAATGACAGTATTGTCAGAAGACCTTTTGGAAGGGGAAAAAAACCCTCCATAAACTCAGTCTCTGTGAAGTTGGACTTCTCTCTTCTTTTTTTTTTTTTGCCCCTTTTTTCCAGTGCTGATGTAATCTCCAAACATCTCCAGCAGCAGCTGCTTGGCGAAACCAGGCACCTTCTCCCTAGTCCCTTTCAGCAGCACACGCAGCACTTTCCAGCTCCCTCAAGACAATCAGGGCCTTTCTTTCACCAATTAGCTATCACTTCAAGAGCCCTGCGCTGTCCAACGAGCTCTGAAGAATGGTCTTTGCAGGAAACAACACTGGAGGAGCTGCTTTCTTTTCCTAGACAAATTAAAAGGGGGGAGAGGGGGGATGGGGGGGGGAGAGATTAAAAAAAAGGCACAACAAAACAAATCAGAACATAGAAGCTGTCCAAAATCTCTCATTTAGTACATTGATAAATGCAGAAACGTCCTCAAGAGCCACTGCTGGAGCAAGGCACACATAGAAAAATGCTCCTGCTTTCTTTAGGAGATAGTTTGTTTGGTTGAATGTTAAACAGGTTTGACAGAAAGAAAGGCTTTTGTTACAGCAAGTCTCCGAGCTATATGAAATAAAAGGGAAAGAAACTCCTGTGAGATTCTGTTCTATTTCCTTATTTGGCTCTCCAAGTGTAAAGCAGCATTATTTTAAGTAGACATTATAGGAAAGAACTCAGTGTAGTTGACTTTAAATATAGATGGTCTGATGAAATGAGCAATTATCGGAACTGCTAAGATCTTTTTGAACACTTTTTGAACATACTCAACTAGCAAGCTCCTTTCCAGAGAAACCACACTTTCCATCCAAAAGAACTTCAAGCCTCTTTCAGCGAAAAAGCTCTGTGAATTTTACATTCTTTTTCCTTTAAAATCAGAGAATAGGTACAGGAACACTTGGAGATCCTTGCTGAGGCCAAGTCCCTATTAGAAGAAGTTCACTCTCTAGGAAGAAGTTCAAGAAGAAACCAAGGAACTTGCATAGATGTTTGAACCTTGCCTGGACTTCATGAACTGGACCTGGGCAAGAGGAGTTGTGAAGACAAAAATGTGAAGATGAGCACTAAGTGAAATGACTTGGACAAGGTCCAAGCAATAGCACAGTGTCAGGACTGCTTCCCCAATTGTCAGAACACTGCCTTGAACCAAAACGTCATACCTAAATATTGAGTGTTAGTATTGTCTTACAGCACCATTTGCTGGTCAAATTTGTCCTGGTTGGGTAACTTCATGAGATTATAACATGCTCTACAAGAGCAGCACAAATTTACATACATAAAAATTAATAGTCTGATCCTTTTTATGACTCTGTATCAGAAGCAAAGCTCCAGGCGTTGTAAACAGTTAAATGGCATGGCAAAGCAAATACTTTGAGGAGTTTCAGGAGTTTGTTCACACTACTGGGTGCTTTTAACCACTATGGGGATTTTTTTAATGGAGATGGAAAGTGTCACAACTGATCAGATTGCTTAAAAAGAAAGAAAGTGTGATGTATTACCCTACTTGCATTTATGAAAGAATGTGAATGAACTCAAATTCTTCTGCACAGGAAGGCTCAACCAAGGGATGAGTACACACAATCGGGATTAAGAAGGAATTTTTGTGGAGGTGCACTGAACAATGAGTGTCTTTTTATACCTACAGACTTCAAAAGATGCTGAGTTTAAAGGACTACTCCTTTCAACTAGCAAAGATGTTGCTGAAAAAATGCAGCAGGCAGGAGAGAACAAACATTTACACAGAGATGTTACTAGGGCCACCTCTAGTTATATGAAGGATGAAAGGGATCCAAAGGTCTATCAGCTTGCCCTGAAGCAAGATCAACTATGCCATTCCTGACAGCTGTTTCTCTAACTTACTTTTTTAAGAAACTTATATCCACACAGATGAGAAGATAGGAAATCTTCCCTTCATCTGAAAGGGATTTAAGAAGGAAAAACAGTTTGACAAATTGTTTGGTGGCTTTATCTGCTACACTACAATCACTGTGAGCCCACAGCTAGGGGTTCTACTGTCCATACTCACTTGGACCACTGGCTCATTCTGTAGCTGTAATTTCTTGGTTGAGGCAATGAGATCTGCTTTTTTCAGAAAGCACACACCTGTGTGTCTGTCTCCTCTGAATGGATGAGATTGCTATACCTGACAGTGCATCTTTTGTGACAACCATCTTCCTTTACCCTGGTGCTGTCCTGCTGTCTACTCTCAAGCAGCATCACTGAAAACCACCAACAGGATTTTAACATTTTCAATATTATCATAGAATCTGACAGGATGGAAAAGACCCTTAAGATCATCAAGTCCAACATTTACCCCAGGACTGCCAAGTCCACCACTAAACCACATCTCTGAGCGCCTCGTCTACATGGTGTGTTAACACCTCTAGGGACAGTGACTCCACCACTGCCCTAGGGAGCCTGTTCCAATGCCTGAACACCCTCTCTGTGAAGAAATTCTTCCTAATAACCAGTCTAAACCTCTCCTGGCCCAACATATTCCCCTGGCATAGCCAATGACAGTCCAATGGGACTGTCAGGTAACTCGGCACATCTTATGCCTTGGCCATCAGCTCCAGCTGAATCTGCTGGCAGTGAGAAGCCCAGTGGTTATTTAAGGGCACATGAAGTATGAATTGGGGGCCGCTCCAGTGCCAAGTGAACAGGTGCCTCCTCCCCAGCTCACAAGTGGTTCTCAGCTATGCCACCTCCAGCATTGCCCAAGAGGTGTCAAAGCCAGAACAGAAACCACACAACCCTCACACCTGGTGCTTGGCTCTGCTTGGGACAGGCTGACAAAGCCGGATAAGCTTCCACGACGGCTGCCTGCTCAATAGCAGGTTTATGGCTCCACATGCCACGGCTGTCAACTTGGCACTCTTCGTAGGTACTCCATTTATTCACACAAAGGAATACTGCATTTCAGTTGCTGAAGATGGAAGGAGAGTGCTTTCCTGCTTAAATTTCACTTCTGAGGACAGATTTCCTCCCACAGAAAATGAATGGCACAGCATAAGTAAGACGAATCTACATGCCAGATAAAAACACAGGGTAGCTAGAGTTTAGAAAATGCAGCTTAATATGGAGAGTTGTTCTTCCCTCTTTTGTGAAGTAGCTTGACAGTGAGTGAGGAAAAGCACTATGAAAGCCTAGATGCTGATAATTATTATTTGGATTTCCCAAAACCTACTTTTTCACACGACAGATGTTCCTAATACCTGGCACTGCTTTTTATGATTTGCCTTTTTGAAGAATGAAAGCTCTCTCACATAAAAGCATCCTCTCTGTTGAGAGTTTATTTTGCTACAATCGTTTTGCAACTAATCATACCTCTAGAGAACAATGGCACGATAGAACAGTATTGGTGATATTTTATTACTAACATATGTTTTCATCGCGTAACCAACACTGTTGCTTCTGCTATAAATGTTTATTAAAATCCTTTCATTTGAAACTATGTCTGAGACAATTCCATATTTTGCTTTTAAATTATCACATAAGTAATTGCCCTAGTAATCAGTGCCCAATGAAGGGTAAAAAAAGAAGATATTATGCATTCTTGCTGACCTTTAAAATGTAAGGCAACAGATTTCACATCTTATTTTCCAGTTCCAGCTATAAAGCAGTCTATCTCCTAAAATATCACTCCATTCCTAAAATCTTAAAATTACCAAGTGACTTTACAAGCAACAAAGCAGACAACAACAATCACAAAACACCCACTCTTATCATCAGTTGAAGTATATCCCAAAGCATTATTATAAAAAATAGGCTATTTGACTTACTGTTTTTACCCCACATTCAGAAGTCAGGATATCTGTAAGAGAAAAACACAAAGAGTTGCAGGTGTTGAAATGCCTAACGAAGTTCTCAGTTCACTGCTAAGAAAAAGAGCAAAACCCAAGACCAGCAGTTATCTCTCAGAATCACATGCCTCCTATAGTTATCAGAGTCAGAAAGGCACCTTGCTACAGTTTACTTAGGTGAAAGCTCCTGAGCAAGCAATTCTAAGTTACATTGAAAACAAAATGCCACTTCAAAGGGGCCAAATCAACACATTCCTACCTTTAGAGGACAAAATCTGACAAAGTCAATTGCTGTTTCAAATAACTTGTGTTAATATGCACATATCAAGATCATTCAATGTTGCGTTGAAACAAAGGAAAGCAAACACCTGCCGCACTGGTTTCCTACTGGAAAATCCCCAGCAAATATTCTCCTCCCACTACAGTCAGTTCCAGATGCCCACTGCCATGATCAAGAAAAAACAAGAACAGAAATAAGATACTTCATTTATACATATTTCTTCTCTTAAGAATTACTTTAGTGTCCATAAAACCAGAAGCATTTGTAAAACTCTAGCTCATCCTCAAAGCCCTGACAGTCAAAAGTGAGATTTAAAGGCAAGAAAAGAGCACAGATCATAAAAGAGACAATAATAAAAGTCAGAAAAGGACTAGGAGGAAATGGATCAAAATCTTACCAGTTTTAAAAGTGATTACCTGAGGACATCCGTATTTTAAACAAGACTTGATGAGACTTTCACTGTTACTCTGTTGTCACCCCCATACGCTGCTGCAGTGCTCAGCAGTAGGATCTTGCTTCCTTTTCATTGATAGGAATCTCTTACTAGGAGTGAGATCAGAACATGATCTACAAGTAGCAGAATAGACCACATGCATGCCATTATATTTAATCACACTGATTAAGAAGTGTATTAATATCCAAAAGAAGTCCACCTAATGGTGAACAAACAGAAAAATACAAAAGTATTTAGCCACTCACAGGAAAAAACAGCATAAATATTTAGAATTTATGTTTCAAAGGTTAGAATAGCTTATTATCAGGCAATCATTATATTCATTTCTCTCTTTAGCAGTCAGAGACCAACACAACTTGCTAAGTCTTCACACACAGCTGCATAACTTTTTGGTTGGAAAGAACCTCTGGATTTTTGCTGGGGAAATTAAGGAATTCTCACTGAATGTAATCAGACATAACAGAGCTAGCCCTAAACCATCCTTTCTCAGTGCTCTCCTTTCATCAACGGGTTTTGGGGTTTTTTTTCCTCCCACTAAATTAACAGAATTTACATCAATCTACTAAAGATTATTTTTGACAAAACAGCATTTCAACCAAAATGCCAGTTTTTCAAAACGAGAAATATGGGGAAACATGCTCCAGCTCTGACGAAATATTTGCCAAGAACTGCTTTTCAGACCCATAAAATTCAAGATCAGAACAAACCAGACAGACAGATCCAGCTCTTCAAAACATTATCCAGGCAAGGCACTCATGCAGAAAACCACAGCTTGCGTCTTTTGACGAGTGCTGTGGCCACCTATTTTTGGCCTATTCCCAAATCTCTCAGGACTTAAAAACCTTGCTTCCTTCTCACTGTGTATAGAAGCAGACTGAGCCCTCAAACACAGAATGGAAAACCCAGTTCCCTCTCATCTGTAACGACATGTCTTTGGCAGATTAAGCCCTCACAGAAGGGGGCTGCTACATGCTGCATCTCCTCAAGCTCCACTTGGACAATGCTCCTTCCATGTTCTACTAAGAAGAGATCAGATCAAAACCTGTCTCTGGTCTACAATTAAATTTGGTGTTTCTAGTTGTCAGTTGATTTGACAGCTTAAGCCACTATTGACAGAAACGAACGGTGACACAACCACCATTTCCACACGAGGTCCAGCTGTGATAAACTTAACTATTAAATACAAGTTCAAGAGTAAGGTTTGGCTACATGACACTGACAAAATGTGCTCTGGCAAAATACAGACCACGGAAAGAACTCGAGGATGGTATCACACCACCCACAAAACTCAAAAAAGCCCCAACCTGTTTACTTTCTATCACTTATCAAAGATAACATTTCACATGCTGCACCAACACAGCTCTCAACCTCATTTTTCTCTTTTAAAATGCAATTACATTTCTTGAAAGGTGTATTTGAAATATTTCTTATAAAGGTCTACTTGGAAATTACCAGGTTTTTGGAAACTATGAAGATAGATGATCAAAAAATAAGTCTGCATTCAGCAAGGTCCTCATTAAGTACGTGTGTAACTAGAAAAAAAAAACCCACAAAAACTTAAGTTTATTTAAAACCATGCAAATAATGATGAATGATCAGACCTACTATTATCATACTACATAAAAACAAAAAAAAAATGTGTGGGATTGCATGGCTTAGGCTTTATGCTTTGGCTCTGTCTCCTTACTCGTTTGCTTTCTTAGGTCTCCTTTTTGATAGCCACCCAACACCAGATTTACAATAAGCACAGGCTGTTCTGACTACCTCTGATTTTGGAAGTTTCCATATTCCAGTCTGAACTTTGCATCAGAGTCTTTGTGGCCAGAGCAGAGTCAGGCATTCAGCAAACTATATTGTGTTTTGAACACGTTTTTCATTCTCCTAACAGGTCCTCCTGTTATTTTTCAAGTCTCTTTGCACACAAAAAGAAGGGGAGCTGAGGCAAACAAGGGAAGAAAAGAGTCCATTTGAAAAAATTACACTGCTAGATTACAAGAGTTGAAAGCTGGTATGTAACTTTGCTCCGGGTGATCAAACTGCTAATCAGGAATGCTGTCGGGAACAGAATGGAATTCCAAATAAATTAGCCATGTCCAAGAAGCCAATACAACACAGGATTAAGGCTCACAAAGAAAACAAATTTATTCAGCCTACTTTATCAGAATTCTTAATAACGTGTACTAGATTTTCTCATCGCAGGCTGAGCTCTTCCACTGGAACAGTGTGGAGAAGGAAAAATGAGTCACACTTCATAAATCTCCTACTTGTACAGACACCTAAAAATGTTATATAGTGTGAGACACACAATACCATTATATAGAGATATATATGCACATCAGAGCTACACGAGAAATGTGCGTATTTATATCTCCAAATTTATTTCCAACGCACCTGACCAAAGAAAAGACACTACATAGTTGTGCGAAAATCCACAAAACTGAAGAAAAGCTATTAGAACTGTATTTATCGCCACAACAAAATGAGCTTTGATACCGTAGTATATAAACCATTGAATTAAATCATCAACTATGAAAATAAATCTCTCTCCTGCTTGAGCATCACATTTTTATTAAGAATCAAGAGAAAAAAATGTCCACGCAGTGCAGTGAGAAATACTATAGAAAAGGTACTGTCTGCAACTCAAATGCATATTCTATTTTGGCCACTGGCAGCATCACAGGGAAACATTTCAGAATGGTTTGTGCCAAAATCACAAGAACACTGAAATATGGGCTTCAGTTTTTGCTTTTCCTTGAACTGAGATTTTAATCTTTTTCAGACTGGGTCTTCTTCTTGACAAAACAGAAATGGCCATGGGCTTTTTATCTATACAGGAAATTGAAGACACAACTAGTATTTTTGGAGCAGTTCTGTAAAAGCTAAAAAATAACTATTTGAAGGTTGGACTAGATGAGCTTTGGAGACCCCTTCCAACCCAAACCATTCTGTGATTCTATGGTTCTATTAAAAAAAAAAAAAGGAGATAATGTATTCACAGAAAGTACTTCATGCAGAATCTAGGCACATTCTGAAAAAACAAACAAAACAAAACACAACACCAAGCAAAACAGGTAAGTCATAAACATATTCCGAACTTCAAGCTATGTATTGCCTAGTACACTTATTCACTGGAAGAGACTGAAAACCACTTGCACGTCCATGCCTCTGCCATCTTACCTTGCAAATCCATGCATGTGCATGCATGGACTTCCTATAACAAAATTCATCAAGCAAACAACGAGTTGAGCATGAGTGTTTAGGATTAATTTATCTGGTGGTTTCCAGACATGGCATTGCCCTGCTTTCCTGATGACCAAACTGCAAAAACAATTTGATATACATGGTTAGTTTGTCAGGTATTTTCTAAAGACATTTTTGCCCTAGAGAAGGGGGACTCCTCTTGAGACACCATTTGTGTCTCCCCCTTTTCCTATATTGAAACAACCTCAAAACTATTTACTATCATACATCAGAATCATAGAATGGTTTGGGCTGGAAGGGTCCTTAAAACTCATCCAGTTCCAACCCTCTGCCATGGGCAGGGACTCCTTCCACTAGACCAGGTTGTTCCAAGCCCCTGTGTCCAACCTGGCCTTGAACACTGCCAGGGATGGGGCAGCCACA
>JBCJKH010016395.1:18840-37105 GCA_039877255.1 Loriculus beryllinus
AAAATAAAATAAAATAAAATAAAATAAAATAAAATAAAATAAAATAAAATAAAATAAAATAAAATAAAATAAAATACTAGTGTGCAGAGTACTCCATCTAGGGGCAGAAATGCAACCCCAAATTTCCTTTGCCTCTGCTTTGACATGTGTTAACCTCATTCTACTAGGCCTGAGCCCATGAGAAATAATCAGACATTTCACAGAGGTTCCAAATAGTTCTTCCTCGGTTATGAGGCCATAGATTTTTACTTCTTATTATTTTAAATACAGAGCTTCCAGCTTGAGTTTCCGCTCACAGTGATGAAGAACACAGGCACTACTTTCATACGCCTACTAGCAACCGCATTATACTTTAAACTACAAATACTATGTTAAGAACAATTCACCATATCCATACACTCAAAGTTTTCAGCTGAATAAGGGTGACTAGTGAGCTCAACTGCAAGTAATAATGAAATGCCTGAAGGACTGTTTAGGTAACTGTATTTTTGGATGTAATTAGGCTTGTACCAAAGGCAAAGCAAGGTCTAAATTTGACTTCAGGGGAAGCAGAAATGGCTTGTGGCAGGGCACACTTTTGAATCAGAAATTCTCCCCGTAGCTGGGTAATTCAAGATCATTTATGCTTAATATTAGCACATCAGATTTGTTCAGCACAGGTATTTGAGAGCAATGTATAAAGCAGACAGAAGCAACTAATTTGCAGGCTCAGAAAAAAACTGAAATGATAATGCCCAATTAAGGGTTTTTGTCTTAAAAAAAAATACAGCAAGCATATCAAGCCTTTCCCTCTAATTACATGTTTTCTTTATACAAATGGCTTTCAGCTAACAAGTCCACAGTGATTTTCCTTAGTAAGCACCGGGTTACAGTTTGTCCGTAACGCTGCAACTTTCCACTGCACTATGCCTTGCTCTTTGTGGTACGAGAGGCTGCTTCTGAGGCTAGTGTAACACTTTGGAAAGCAATCAAATTACCTCCTCCATTTGCTCTCCTTAAACACCTACGTTTGGTCCCCTCCATTCTTCCTGCTCAGCCTCTCAGCTGCAAACTTCATAAAGGCAAAGGTTAGAATTTTCTAGACACCACTTTAATTTTTCAAATAGCAATCCAATTACTGAGCAAATTGGCACAAGTGCCTAGTTACATAGTGACTTGGCACTGCCTCCACTCACTGCTGGCAGTGATGAATGTGTTCCCTCTCAGCCCTCCTCATCTATCTGCTCCAGCCGCAGAGCCAACACCAGTGACCACATAAGGAGAGTGCCTGGCAGCTGCAAGGCCGAGGTGCCAAGAGGCAGATTGTATTCTGTAGCAGCAGGATCTGGGACTGTGACTGGCTTCCTGGCTAGTCTTTTGTAAGACCTTTTCCATGGCCCCTAGGTTGGCTCTAATGAAGCCTGTAGAAATGCCTGCAGGGAGCTGGTATAGAAGTGAGTTAAGTCAAAGGTTTAATTTAGTTTCTAAAGCAAAGTGAATGTATATTGGCCTTCTTTTTCCACCCTGCAATTATACTCCTGCCACATTTATGAGAAAATACAGTATTCAGTCAACAATAGGAGTGCATTCCTGGGTATGTCTGTGCTGCACACTGGGGCAAAGATCCCCAAGCCAGCCTCAATTAACTTAGCTGCAGAACCAGAAGCAATACAGCCATGTTTGCTTGGTATGACACCCGAGCTAATCAACTATGGATGGCAGTAACAGAGCTTTACCACTTTTGGCACGGAAACTAGTATCCCTGTGTGGTAATCTACTACAGAAATGCCAACTCACTTGGAGGTAACCCGAGGGCTCCCTAATCTGATGTTGCTTTGTGCTGTAGAAATACATTTAGGAATATTCCAGGAACTGGCAGGAATTTGTTGACGTTTTTACATCATGTGAGAGTGATGAGGCTACAGATGTGGTTACAGTAAATCTGGACTGTTCTTCTTCCATTCCATTCATATTATTTTATTACACAGAACATCATGGTTACAGAGCATCTTTAAGTAATGTGCTAAGCATCTTGAGCAGCATCTGTCACATGTGCTGCTTTCTAAATTCCTCACTTCCTCCTCCAGGGGCAAAAAGCTGGACAAAGATATTTTACAGTGTTTCTCAAACTTGCATTTGCTGTCTTTTCCACCCCCATTCCCTCCAGGAAGTTTGGGTCTTCGCCCATAAGTGGACTTCTTTAGAATATTTAGAAAGCCATTCACAATCATTTTGGTGCACAGATAAGAACTTTCTCACAATAGGATATTTTTCCGCCATCTGGATTTCTTATGATCTCCAAGAAATTAACTTGCTTAAAATAAATGACTACAGGTACCAAAGACTAGAGATGAAATATGATCCCTGTAATACAAACAGGCTTTGGAGAGGGGAAAAAAAAAACACAGCTTGCCAGCTATTCCTCTTTTGGAATCCCACCTCAGGCATACCAAGAAGTTACTGGAGAGAATCAGTTATTTGTCCAGCAACTTTCTGATGCAGATGGTAGTCCAAGAAATATCCAGGTGGACTCTGAACTGCACACACCAGAGTTTGCTTGCTTGGACTTTACTTATAAGTCCAGTTGTTTGTAACTGATGGAATGTTTCTTTTCCCTTTTTATTTCTCCTTTCCTAAGCCAGGTATACTGACAGAGGCACTTAGTGAGAGCTGAGCTGTTACAATTGGATTGTACTTGATTAAATTCTCCTTATTTATCATTTGAGAGCTTTATCTGCTGAGCTGCTTTTACTGATGCTCAACTTGCTTGAAATCTGTAGGTAGATAGGAAGCCTAAGATCTTCTAGTGATTTTCTAGATGACAAAACTGAGTTGTAATTCAAGAACCATCAGAAGAACCAGAAAACTTTCTCTTCAAATCTAACCACCCCAGCTCTCAAGACTTGACTACACAAGCCAGCAAACACAATGATCAGTTTAACATACCTAACTCTCAGGCTAGTCAGGCACTATGAACACATACACTGTGATGCAGCAGTGGGAATATCTGAAGATGCCAGGTTTTCCACTGTGTTCTCTGCCTCTGCACAATTCTGCATGGGTTACTTGGAGTCATTTTCAGCAAACACTAAATTGTGCACAGACTGTACTGCTAATGTATTTTAAATAGTTATTTAAAACAGTAGGGGCCTTTATGGACAATCTCATTATGTAAACCTATTAATCCAATCTCTAAGAATGGGTCTGTCCATCAGAGCCTAGCAAACTGCTCTGGTGGCTTACAGACAGACACCTTCAGAAACACAAAAACCACACTTTGGTTAGCAGATTTTAGACTGTGTACAAGAAATCCCTGGGCATCCTTGGACTGTTTCTAAGGCACCAGGAAAGGTAAAGTACACACAGCATCAGTCAGCATCATAACATAACGCTGTTTCGCTCAGTTTCATAATACAACAAAGAGGGGTTTGTACCTTTGTGTTTCAGTGATCTCCAAATGAAGGCTAAAAACCTCAGAGCTGTAGGCAACATATGGCCCTAATGTCATCTTCAGTACCTTCTACAGGAGCAGGAAACTGAAGGTGGAAATTGGACTCATAGCCCTGGCTCCAGGCCTGTAGGACACAAGAAGGAGTTATCCAAAAGGGTACACAAGCATGTGCTTCACACTAGGCATGTGAATGCCCCAAACACATAAAAGCTCACACACCAAAGTTAGCAACATTGCTGTAGCCAAGCTCTGCTCAGAGTTAAGCATGCACTTAAGAGCTTTGCTGGACTGCAGCCACTTACAGATGTACCACCAGCACAGAAACATGTAGGCAGCGACTTTATTTGGTCCACAGAACCCTCTCCTTGAAGATACATACTTGGTTGTTTTCATTAACATACTTATAAATCCAAATATGCCTCTTCTGATTACATCTCAGACACTAGCACATGTTCCATTTTGCCTAGAGTCCTTTGTTTATCACATTTGTAAAAGATTCAGGGCCAAAAACCAACTCGAAATCAGATGAAAAAAAGGAGCTGGAATCTGATAATACAGAACTCTCCCAGTTCCTGTTCTCTTGCTTTACCCTTGCTTTATTTGCTTTGAAGATATTGTTGGGTGCTTGTCTGCATGCAATGATAACTACTAACAGCAGCTTGATGAATAAGAGAAGAGAAAGTGGAAGAAAAACAATAGGAAAAGCATTAAGGGCACTAGGTTGTTCTTTCTGGGATGGGCATTAGACATATGCTCGCTACTCTAGCTACAGTGCAATCAAAGCTGTCCCGTGCCACTGCCAAAAACTGCAACAGGTGCCAAAAGATTACAGCATTGGTTAAATCCACTCCTAAGGCACCAGCTCAGGGACTGGTCCGAATCCCAGAAGCCAACGAACATCCTTCCCCAGACATCAATTGCTTCCAAATAGTTCCCCTCTTATTTCCAGTGTGATGCTGAGGGCAGGCGAGGGGGGGGGGGGATAGGACATAAATAAATTCAACAGCCAGGAAGCAATCCTCTGATTTCACCACTGCAAGTCTGGACAGACGCCAAAGCCACGCACAGCCTCTTAAATGCATTTGTAAGGTAATTAATATTTTATACTCACAACAATAAGAGATCTTCATTCACAAGGAACTATTAAGACAGTTTCTGGTTCTGTTCCCCCCCAACACATTACAATGACAACTCCATGCCAGCAGCAGCCACATGGCCTAAAGGTGCCAAGCTGGCAAGGATACTCTCTTTGAGCATTTGGCATCTAACCCCTTGGCAAACCCCTCAGCAGTTGTGCTTGGCTGCTTTCGGATCTGTCATGTGGTTAGGCTGCTGATAGCATAGGAGGGTGCTGCGTCCTCTGGGCACCATTTCACTTTAACACCTGTCTGATTCCCAGGAATGCACGCACATGGAGAGCAAGATCCCAGCACAAATCCTCCTGGAGACCCAGAGCACATGCTCCATTTGTTACTGAATGGGGTCGTTTCCTCAGACCCACAACTGCCTCCTTTTTTTTTCCCTTCTCCTCCCCCCTCCCTTCCCTTTCACATATCTGCATACAGCCCTTAGAGGGTCTTACATCCTGCCATGCATTCCACATGTGTTGGAAGTTTGCTCTGTGAACCAAGAACATAAAATGTAGCCTTTTCGTATGTAATGAAATCTCATATTTTACTGTGCTCATATAAAGCCATTTCTTTGTGAATAAGACTTTCATATTTGTGACATTTTAACGATCTACAAATGTTTGGTATAGATGAAAGGAAATTATTATTGCCAGGTCACCTTGCAGAAATGCTTTTTGATAGGCACCATAATTCCAATTAAACTGAGTAATAAAGGAGAAGGGGGGAAACCCTTCAAACATCTAAAGTACAACTCAAGCAGAAATATGTTAAAAGGAAAACATAAAAACAAGTGTATATTGTTCACCACAAGATACCAGAGAGGAGGACAGGTAAGAGTCAAAGCCATTTGTCCCCTACTCAAAAAAATGTGGCTCTTACAACACGTAGACTGTAAAAATAGAGCCCTGTGCCCCACAGACACCACCCACTGTTGTCACGAATGCAGCAAGTTTTCATGTCACAGGAATGGGTCTCCCTTAGGCCACAAATTTCGTGAAATAAGCCCAAGTCTGGTGCCATGGAGGTGTTTGTCAAAGTCACAATGATCATCCTGGACTTGGCAGAGGTGCAGCGGGAAGTGTGCTGAGCATTCGCACAGCACCTCTCCAAATCTGTTCCTGTCCCACAGCACTACAACCCACCTCACGTTTGCAAGAGCAACAGCCTGCACTGATTCACTCGGGGCATTCTAACACTTTGGAGCAGTTATCTTGGGATCAGACACTCTCCAAGGCCTGTGAACTAAATGCAAGTCTTCTATTGCTAAGCTCACCGTCACAAAATAACTGCTATCACTTACCCCAGCAGCAAGGCCTTGTGTACCCATTTCACCCCAACTGGAATGCACAACTCAAAGCCTGGACTCTGGTGTTCTACTTCAAGCCACGCTGTTTGCCTGTCACATTGTTACCCTGATTTTTGTTTTGCATCCCATAGACACCAGCCAAGGCCTCCCTGTGCCAGGCAGGGCAGTAGCGTGGAATGCAAACCCTGCTCTCTGCACGTAGTTCTGCATCTATCACTCCTCTGTGTTTAGCCATCCATGTTAATCTTTTAAAACAAAGATTAAAAAAAGGCAAACAAGCAAACAAACAAAAAAAAAAAAACAAACCTCCAAACTTCGAGATCTTCATACTAGAATTAAAACAGGCTTAATTATGACATGGCAATCAGGTCACTGGGGCTACCCACGTATATCATTTTGATCACGCGAACAGAAGACAGGCTAAAGTGTTTACAAACTGGCTCTTCCCATGCCCTACTCCAGCATCAGGTAAGCAACTGATTTCATTTTGAGGAAGGTGGGTTTGGTTTGGTTTTTCTTCTTGAAAAGTTGTTCACTATTTCTTAGGAGGAAAACAAAAAGTTCTCTGCCCCTCTCCTCTGAAACACATGCTTTCTTCAGAGCATGAGGGTGACAGATGGATGGACACTGAGACCACCACAAAAATTAAGATCCAGCATTTTGGAGGCTTCCCTAGCCACAAGTCAAACCTCTCTGTAATGGAAAAAGCATTCTAATAGGGCATGTTTAGTCAAAATTCAGTATTTAACCCTTGGGAGGTAAGGAAAAATGTTGGGTTAGGAGTTTCTGTAATTACATTATTTTCCATTTCTTTTTCTCTGTGACCTGGGCAATTGATTCCATTGTGATTAAAGCACCCAGGTTTTGGAGCAAGGGAGATAAAAGCTAAGTACCAAATCAACATATCAAAGTCTCCAGCAACATTCCTGTCATAGTTTTTCTGCAAAGCTCATAGCATGTTCAGAACACATGATTCTGGAGTACAAAGATTTTATTGGCTTCACTGCTCAGTGAGGTCATCCCAGATGCCAAAGAAACCTACCAAACCATACTGTCATTTCTGTTTCTGCATACACATCTGTTGTGTCTAAACATCAAGTTCCCAATTCCTGCACACATTCACAAGCTGAATGCATGTTATCATAGGTTCACAGACTGGTTTGGGATGGAAGGGACCTTAAAGTTCATCCAGTTCCAACCCCCTGCCATGGGGACCACTAGACCAGGTTGCTCCAAGCCCCATTCAACCTGGCTTCACATTATATTACCTTCCCTTGAAAACGATAACCTAGGAACACGACTCTGTGTGTTACAATTGGCAACTGAAGTGGGAAGAATTAAGAACAGAACTTCAAAAGAGCCAATAAAAGAGCAACATCCAGGGAGGAGGATGTGCCTCCAACAGGTTGCTCACACCTCTCTTTCTGCAGCAACCTGGTGTTCAGTCCCAGGAGCAGGCTTGTTCTCACATAAGTCTCAATTGGGCTGATCTCTGGAATGACCACACCACACAGTATGGCTTGTAAACAAGTTATGTGAAAGACCAACGAAAAAAACCTTATGTACAAGTCAGAAAAACCTCAGTTTCAGTTACATATATGTAAACCTTCTGCACTAATAGACTTTGCCAGATGTTTCCTTATCATAATGCACTTCCCTTATTAACATGACTAAATAAACACAGCTTACCCAAATCAAATCCTGACCATTTCCCCATTTTAAACTTAATAAATGTTCTCAGTGTTTGTGCACTTTTTCAGCATGCAATCTAAACTCAAGAGCTTCTTCATTAAAATATGCCCTATTGGGAAATTCCGGGGGAGGCGGTTACTTTGAACAGTTATTGTGCCATGACACAAGGCTAGAACACTGTTTTAAAGGGCTGCTGACTCTGGACAATTTATATGCTAATTTCAGAAATGATTCCTCTTACATTAAATAAGGAGCTAAGGAATGTTCCAAAGGTCTAGACAGACCACATCATTAACAGATTTCGTAAATCAACGCTAATACTGCCCACAGCATATTACATCGTGTGAACTTTCTTCACTGCACACACTTTACTAATTTTAGTTCCACGTGGTTCCTCAGCTGACTGGCCAAAATATAAACTACACTGGTTCCCTAAAGCCTCCCGGTGCCTATCTTGACCTTGGACTTGCCTTTAATATTAAACTTGAGGAAAAAAATGGATGGTCACACTTTTTTTTTATACAGGGTACATTTATAAATGGTTTATACAGGGTTAAATGATTAATAGATTATGAAAATGTTAAAAAGGTATGGACAAATACAAAGAATACAGGTAGCTGTTACATACCTACTACTAGATGATCAGCTACTTAGGCAAGTCCAAACCCATATATTCTAGCCCAAAAATCTGTGCAAAGGCTAAGCATGGCAAGCTAAATACCTTCCAACATGTTTGAGTACTGGCAAATCCTCCAGCATTTATTAGCAGTGTTCTGAGGATACTATTGTTTTAAAGGACAAGTCAAATCTGGTTCCAAATTTAGACTTTGTATACACGAGCTGTTATAAAGCCTTAGAATAACGGAAAGTTTTCCAGTTTTTATTTTACTTCCAATAAAAGTGATCTTTAAACAAATTCCCATATGGCATATGTAATCCTAACAATGCAGAACTGAAAAAACTCAAAATTAAACAAGCATTAATAAATCAAAATGGAAAGATCATAAAACACTAGGACCAATTTCAATTCTTTCTATGTTTGTAGCTTAGCATACTAGCTCCACTGCTGAAACAAGGCATGGATGGAAAGCATGATGCAAAGTGCTTAGGTGTCACAGGAAAAAAATTAATCTCACTAGTGATGAAATTTTGGTTTTAGAAATCAACTCAAATCATCATTCAGATCATTTATAGCATCTTGTGCATTATCTTGACATGACACGTTATTGCTATCTCACTGATAAACTCAATAGTGCTAAATACTAGAGGTACCTTCACATGACAAGATTCTGATTTCTTTTGAATGGAAGTAAGAGCTTCCTCTTCCTTATGGTCTTTGTTTTCTTTTTCTTTCTACGTAACTGAGGATTATACCAAATGCAAGTAACTTGTACAATCTCATAGTATCCTTCTTATCAGATAATGTAACATGTTGGAGACGGATGAATATTAAGGTAAAAGAGCACTGGGCACACGCTTCTTCCCACTGAATGCAATGCAATAGCTGAACTTCCATTGAGCACCAAAAAATTGAATTAGGTATTTGGTTTGTAGTGTGGGTGCCAGCAAACTCTGTCCCCTCATCTAACACCCACAGCAACTTATCAGTGCTCTACAACTTCATTATAACTACAGGAGCCGTCTTTCAGCAAACTACAATCAGTTACAAAATGCAGCCTTCCATAGACAGTACAAGACCCCAAGAAACAGCTAATAGAACATGCATGTTCTGCTATACAGACACCTCATTCAAATGACTCCTGATAATCATCAATGATGGTAAATGGGTAGCTGAGCTACTGGAAAAATTCCATGCTTCACCTTCCAGCTACAGGAATGAGGAGGATATATGTCGATATGATCTTTGGCAGGGAAAGGTATACTGTTTCACTGCTGTGGGAAAAATGCTTACTGCTCAAACATTTCCTTAACATGAAACATTAGAGGCAGCATTAGTAACGATAATCAATTTCCCTGCCTAAGCAAAAAAATAACTCCAAGCCACAGAAAAAAAATAATCCAGTGTTTCATGTCCTCACTTTTTCCTGAGCACTTCAGCAGAGATGCTTACTGTGAAGAGAATAGGCCCTCGAGTGCTTTGGGGTTTTGAAACTCATGAAGGTTCCCAACTTACCTGTTCTTTTCCCTCCATCAACAAATAAGGAGGTGGTTAATCAAAATTCTGAGGATAGACAATAACACTTCTGAGATACTGAAAACAGGAACCCTTACACTCTAAATCTATTGATCATCTGAATGCTGAATCTTGCCCAAGAAATAACGTGTCTCTGAAGACAACCTTAATTTGGGGATCTCAGAAACCAAAGCTGTTGCTGAGCTCCATGACATACAGGAAAACTGAGCTGTCTTTATAATCTTTGTGCCAAAACCACTGCCACAAAATATCCCATTGTTTACACCAAGTCAGGATTGCCCCTCAAACCACGTGATATTCCACCACTGACTATGTTGGGGCTTTGCCATTGCTGTCACTGGGGCAGTACGTCACCTTGCGCCCACAACACTGGAAGCACTGAGGAGGCACTGGTTGCTAAGGGAAGCCACATTCAAAAAAAGGATGTTTCTCCAATACTGACTTTCACACTTTTCCCATTCAAGTACAATGCTAAGAATGTTGCTAAACATTCAGACAGATACACTTCCTGAGAAAGCGCTAGTAAAGCACACAAGGACGGATGCCTGCTACTGAGCATGCAGGTGCATACAATACACATAAATACATACATGTAAAAACTCCCTATGCTTCCCAAAGGACAGAAAAGTGGTCTCCAGTTCAGAGCCACTTTTCTCCTTTCCTTGCTAATTTTTTTTTTCACATCAGCTTTATTCCATCATTCTTTACCCTCCTGTGCAGGCTCAGCCTGCTCAGCTCCCTTCCTGCATCAACCCACTTAGTTTCCCTAGGAAGATACCTTATCTCAAAAAGAACAAAAAGAAAATAACTGAAATTATTGTTATTTTATTTTATCATTACTTCTCTCTATATCCATCTCCTCATGTTGTCTTTTTAGGTTAACATTTCTTTCAGACAGGGATTATTCATTGTTCTGTGTAATAATACAACACAGCCTAGACCATACCCAGACTCTAGTCACTACCAGAAGAAACTGAGAATAAAAAGAAACTGCCTTTGCCCTAGGGTAAATGCTCTCCAGAGTGATATCAATCATAGTTATCCACCTCTGCAAAAGGAACCCCAGAAAGCACATAAAAACATGCCAAGCATTTTAGAACCTAAATCACTAATTCTTTGGAAAAACAGTTATTTCAATCAAATTTTATACTATGAGAAGTAATCACACTTCTACTCTAGGCATCTCTGAAATACTAAACCATGGTAGCAAGTTTTTTTTTATTCAAGTCTTGCTATACTTTCAAGGGTACTTTGGAATAATGCATACCTGTTCACAATCACTCCTTTCTCTTCCTTGAGCTGCCTGAATACAAGTAGGAACGCATTCCACTTGTAAAAATTGTCCTATGAGAGACCTTATTTATAGACTGATAAAGAACAACTTCAAAAGACTTAGGATGACCCCCTGAAAACTGTTCCTGAACACATTCAGCATTCAAAGGTTTTTTAGTGATAATTTTATAGCAATTATTTACTCCATTTCTTAGTGGCAAAGCACTTGGAAAATCTGAAAAGATAGGTTATGGCTGCCTATCTGCTCTGAGGGTCAAAACCAGACACACACACACACACACACCCCCGCTATTTTTATAGCACGGCACATGTCTGACCAAAGGCCACTGAAATCAGGGAAAATATTTCAGACTCTTCAGTGCAATAAAGAAATTATTCCCTCTTCTGCAGAACAGCCCAAAAGCAACTTAACGACAAATTCTGCTGAGTAGCAGATGAATTTCTACCACTCTTAAGGAAGCAGGAACTCAGAATCCCAGCCTTCTAGTTACAGAAAACTTATTGGGCTATTGCAAGGACTAACCCATTTCTAAGATGCCAATAGGATCTGTTTTCTTTCCCATGGAGCTCGAATTTCCCCTTTTGGCTACATTCTCAAAGTTGTAGTTTTAACCCAACTTCATAGAGCATGCAACAAGAAGAGTGGAAGAACTTCCCTGAGCATGCACTTAACTGTGAGCCAAGAGCGCTGTAGAAGGAGACACCAGTTTCAGATCAAGATGGAACATTACAGTCACTTTATCGCATCACCTCTCTCATGCAGATCAGGAACTGTCAGGCAGATCTAAAAAGGTTAAATGCACATTCCAGAAAAGCATCCACTTGGCAGCTCTGAAGTAGAACACCAAAGCTTCAAAACGCCATCCTGCTTGAAAAGGGACATCTGACATTTTTGCTGTGAAAGTTACTCAGATACAGAGAGAAAATACGTCCTAACTTAGCATAGTACAGAGCATACATTACGCATTCCAAAGGCAGAGTGATTCAAAGCTAAGGCCAAAACTTGGCAGGAACCATTCTTTAAGGATGGTAGTTCAAATAGTTTATCCCTGAATTTAAGTTAAATTAAGTTGGTGATAAATCCTCTGCTGGTGAACTGAGGGAAACAAGCAAGATGATGGAAACAATATTTAATGAATAATACATAATCATTCACTTCCTTTCATATAAGGCCACATGAAATTCCAACAGTCTGTGGTACACCGGAAAACAGGCATAAAGCCCTGACTCCTAATTGTTCAGTTTACCACTGAACAAGGGTAATGAGTGAGGACTTTACCAGAACATGCAAAATGCTCAAGAGAAAGAAGCACAGATGCTTTTTTGGGCATCTACAACAGAATTTACCTGAAATGTTCTAGACTGTGTTACAGAAGAACTCAATATCAACGCAACCACACAGATTATTTACCACATGAAGAGACAGCTGTACCACTACCTGTCAACATTACAGCTCCTATTCAGTGTCGGTTCAAATTTCCCTGGGAAATCACTTCCACCATGAGGACAGTACACATACCAGGATGCTCAAATTGCCAGGTGTCACCAGTGCTCATATTGTCACGTATACTCTGAGATGTCGCTTCAGAGTAACTGTATTTCACCTCAAAAAATACATGAATGCTTTGATGACTTAGGTTGCCCTTCTTCAAATGACAGTACCTTCTTTGCTCCAGAATTTGTGTAGGGTATTTCCTAATTACACAGGCCTCTTAGCTTAAATAAACTTCCATTAAAATAGGCAAGTAGCTGAGCCTAAAAATCACCCTTTTAAACATGTGAGGGTTTGGACACACTTCTGCTAAATCCCAGGAAGATCCAAGGAAACCTTCAGGAATTCCTGCTAGTGTTGCTAGCAGATCTGACCTTCGGTTGCAGTCACTGAGGCTGAAGGGACTATACACACCAGTCAGTGCTTATCTTCTAGATCCTCATGCTAGTTTGTTAACGTGAGACATGTTTTATGTCTCCTAGAGATTCGCTCTAAGACAGCATCCTTCACAACAGAGGTACACATGCAATTATTAGCCTGTAAACTGCCCTTTTCCACCCACTGGAAACCATCAAATATCTTTGACACAGAGAAGCTGAACTGGGAGGAAAATGTGGTTATCCTCTTGAAGTAACCCCTAGAGAAGACTAGAATGTCGTTGCTAAAAGAAAGGTTTTACACTGTCAGCATATAAAGCCGGAACAGGACAATAGACACTGTGTGTTGGGGTTTTTTTTTTTGCAATCAGGTTGACAAACTTCTGAATGTGAAGAAAATAAAAGCCAGAGGCGATTTGTTCCAAAAGCCTATTAACTGAGGGTTACAAGGTTAAGATTTAGAGAGCTGACTCCTCAAGAGTTAGAAGCTGCACTCAATCTTGAAAAGGACATGAAACATCAGTACTAGAACAGATATAATGACCTTCTAATAAATAGCTTTCTAAGTTTTTCTGCTATCAGCCTTTCTTAAACCAGTGTTTTTGTCCAAAACAAAGTAAGAAAATTCTGCTACATGTGCTCCAAACTATCTGCAGCACTCCCAGTCACCTTCGTGTTCTACCACCAATTCACTTAATCTCCACAGGTACTACTAAAAGTGGCTTAAAATAAATTTTCTACAGATCTAGAACTGATAGAATGGCTTGGGCTGGAGGGAAACTTAAAGCTCACCCAGTTCCAATCCCCTGCATGGGCAGGGATGCCCTCCACTAGACCAGGTTGCTCCAAGCCCCGTGCAACCTGGCCTTGAACACTGCCAGGGATGGGGCAGCCACAGCTTCTCCGGGCAAAGCTCAGTGCTGTTTCTACCATCACGTTCTCACAGATGGCTGCATTCCTAGTATGCACAGTAGTGTCAAACACAGGTATCATAGTTAGAGTTTGTACACTTGACCTTCAGTACCATAATTCCCAGTCTACACCTTAGTCTTCCCCAAAAGTTCAAGCATAGAAGCAAAGAATGAAAAAAATTAATGTGGGGACATTTCCCCCTTCTACAGGCAAGCACAAATAAGCACAGATCTGTGTGGATGCAACAATTAACAAGGGAATTACTTAAGCTAATAAGAGAAAATGGTAGGGATTAACTGAATTTACTGTAGTTAAAACACTGCAGATACATTATATGATCTTGTCTGTTGTAACAGCCTCGTAACACCTGGTCAAAACATAAGGAACAAAGTTTTACTGCCATTATACCACCACTGCTATCTTTTCTCATGCTCTATTTTGTGCCTCCCACTAGGCAGTCCCCTTGGGTGTAGTATCTACCTCCTAATTGCTCCCTAAGCAAAGTGGCAGCTTATATTTCCTACAGGAAGGACATTACATCATTATTGAGAGACGTGCTCATTTTGAACCTACCAAAGCAGTGCTGATGCCTCCAAGGCTGCCACCATTCTTTGTGTTACCATGACAGAAAATCCCCTCACTACTCTACCAGAGCTAAAACCAGAACATGCCACAGAGACACAGTTTTTATATGTACACATACATATATGTTTATACACAAATATATATTTCTAGAGAGATACATACAGACATGCAGACACACTTCTGGGGAGAAATCTTGTCTCTCAAACACACAGTCCTCTCTCACCATAGATACCATTCCAAGATCTCATTTGCACCTACCAGCACCAGAATTCGGCAGAACTACAGTTCCTGCTGCCTTTATTTTGTTAGGATGCCATGGGAAGTGGTAAATGCTCTGCTGCCACCCAATGATTTTTCATGGTATTGCCCATTTCTTAAGACGACGTCATCCTACTCCGTTACCAGGTAAAAAAAACCCATCAAGTTAAATTAAACGCAGCCCCTAGAGCTGAAGCACTTACATACCTGTTGTGCCTTGGCCTATGTGGAACATGGCACATCGCTTCCTCTCTTCACCTGTATTCAAATGGCCCCCTTCTTTTTATCATTCTGCCAACAGAAGCAAAACCTTATCTGAATTCCAAGTCACAAACACATCATTGTGCTCTGGCAGTTAATTTTTACTGGTTTACAATGTACTTTCCTATACACAAGAGATAATGCCAGCTAAGCACAGGAAACCTTTCACACAGCTGTTATGCTTTATAGTCGATCAAAGCATCGATTACACTGAATTATGTCAATGCCAGACACGCCAATTCCCTTTACTGTTTTCATTCTGGGACTGTTCAGTTCCTTTCTTTGGTCTCTACAAAGCACAACTTGTTTTATTCCTTACTACTACATCTAAATTAATTTTGCAGTGGTATATAAACCCAAGTGCTAGCCTATCAGGTTTAAGTGAAAAGGCAAAATGCTATTACTTGTATCTTATTCACCCCACCTATAAGTCTTCAAATGTTTAAATGCTTCAGCTTTCATTGCAGTATAAATATACATTGGTAAAAAGCCAATTTAAAGAAATTCAAGAAACTAGCAAAGAAGTTTTTGTCACTAGGTACTTGCACACAAGAACAAGCTGCTCAATTCTGAAGAATTTAACTAGATTGCCAGGGCAGCAACATGTGCATCTGCTCAAATTAGTATAATTTAACA
Organism: Loriculus beryllinus; assembly: GCA_039877255.1. Taxonomy (NCBI): domain Eukaryota; kingdom Metazoa; phylum Chordata; class Aves; order Psittaciformes; family Psittacidae; genus Loriculus; species Loriculus beryllinus. The sequence goes on from JBCJKH010016395.1 coordinate 34,368, forward strand.
TTTACAAGACCAGTTTGTACAATGAATTACTTTAAAGTGTGGTTTACATTTTAAGTTATCAGCTTGAGATGGCATAAGAGACCCGGACTGCTCAATCATGAATGCTCAGTGGAGAAGAACCACAATTATAGGTTGAAAATAAGCCCAGCAGCGCTTGATTTATTTCCACATATTTCATTATTATTCTTGCTTTGGCACATAAGATGTAGCCACCAGAACATGCAGGTCCTGGAATACACACTAAAAACCTGAAGAAAGGAAAAATTCTGTCTACAGAAAACCTGTCTACAAGAAAATCTGATCACTGTGTTAAAAATCTAAGGTTATTTCCAGACTGTTTTGTCCACTACTGCTCTCTGGGGTTCTCAAAGATCAGAGATTGTTTTGAGACTCATTAGCAGTTACTGGTATTCATTTCATTCAGTTAGGACAATGAAACTGGATTGGGTACTTTGCAAGGTTTCACCTTCGTACTCTTACATTTTCACACTTCAAGCACAACCCAGAGCTGCTCCAAATACAAACATTCTGATACAAACAGATGTGTATTACCGAATATTCAGTGCCTCAAAACATACCTTCCTACATTTGGCCATAAAAAACAAAACCCAACTGTATTCCAGGTCCCTCGACTTAGGCCCCAGCACTTCAGTATGCTGAGAATGTTCTATTAAGTGCATCCAGAAGTGATGATCATTCAGCCCAAGCTGCATGGTCAGTCTAAAGTGGGGTCTTGAACTCCCTCTGCTGGCTAAAATCACAACTAGAGAATTAAAAACACCCTGCCATGCCAAACAAAAAAAAAAAAAAAAAAAAAAGAAGAAGATTATGTAAAATACCTTTAAAAAATAAAATAAAAAAAAATCTTCATATCTTCTTTGGGGATTTTTTTTTTTTAAATCGTCCTGGTCTTTAACATCTTCTGTGTCCCTGCTTCCCCATTTTCTTTTTACTTACCCCATCCCTGGCAGTGTTCAAGGCCAGGTTGGATGGGGCTTGGAGCAATGTGCTCTAATAAAAGATGTCTCTGCCCGTGGCAGGGGGCTGGAACTGGATGAGATTTAGGGTCCCTTCCAACCCAAACCAGTCTGGGATTCTGTGATTTTCTGTAATAGCTAAGAGTTGCAGTTCAGCTTGCAAATACATACCAAGCACAAATTTACAAAGGTAAGCCTTAAGTCCTATACATGTCTGCGCTGCTTCTACGGCAAAGACTGTCCTGGGCTCCTGCTTGGTAAGGCTGTTAACTCACCAACATGCTCCTGAACACAGAAGACATAGCTGTAATATAACATAGTTGTCACAAATCTTGTCAAATTCCTTCTTCCACAATGAAACTCGCTTCCTTTCAGTGGGACTCTTACATACACTGATGGGTCACAACCCCTTTTTATCTGTACCACCATCTTATCTATAGGGGATTCAATTCAACCCTTCCTCCTTTAGTAAATTGGATGCAGTCCTCCCCAAACACCTGCTCATGAGGTTCTGGTGAAAAGCCAGATAACGCTTCTCTCAGTGCACATCAGAAACCACACACATGAAACTTCGGGGCAGAACTGAACATAAGGTGCTCCAGATCTAAATTTCACAGCACACACTTACACGATTTCGGTGATTTTCATAAAATTTAAGCCTGAACCCAAACCTTAAGTCCACGCTTGACTTTGGAAAGTCAAGATATTGGAATATCTGCACAATGATGAAGTACAGGAGCCTGCTGTACAGATCTCCAAAGGACTGTATCAGGATCACTCAGAAGACAAGAAGAGAATCAAGGACTTTGGAGAATGTCAGAGGCAAATCTTAATAGTCACTGTGGAGGGTCTCAATCAAGCAGATGTTTCCAACGTTTGCCTAATTTTCAAGTACTGAGTTTGACAGCAGTAGATATCGCAGTGGGCACCAACCCAAGGCAGAGTTCAAACTAATGGACAAAACAGGCAGAAGAGAAGAGCATGAAAAGTGGTTTTTTTCATGTGCTCTATTAGCCTAAGTAATCTACCCTAGAGAGGCCCCAGCAAGCAAGTTAACTTCAGACCTCAATTACAACATGTGGGCAACTTTACTGCCCAACAAAAAGTACATTAGACATTTATGATCTCATTTTATTAAATTCTCCTACTTATGACAATCACCATTGGGTGTGTAGGTTTACACAAGAATCTATACTATACTTGTATAGTAACAAGACTAAAAGCTCGCCTGCATGGCAGGTGTTACAGTGGCCACATGGGTTATGGATTAACCAACTCCTATCAAAAACTGGGATATATCAACCAAATCTAAAGCAAGAAAAGCAGGTGCCTTTCCTGCTGATCTAGCTGAGGGCCCCGATTGAATTACATCAGGAAAGAATAGCTTTGCTTTCCTCATGAAATCTGATTAGAGAGAGGTAGCACCTTACACAACACAGTAAAGCTTAAAGGACAATCCGCCCTTCTCCTGGCGCCTGCTGCTGGCTACTTTGATTTAAGTATTGTCTGGCTTTAACACCTTCACCTTTGTTTTTTGCAGAGAACTGCTTTAGAGCCATTTTTCTATACCAATTTTTCAAGTCTTTTCAAAGAAACCACCAGTTATCCAGGATGCTGGAAACTAAAAACTTCTAGTTTTGGTGAAACACAAGATTATTCTCACTTGTATTAAGCAGGTAAGGGAAGACACATTAAAAGACTTAAGTTCTACTTTCTAAGATCAATACTTACTAAAAGCACCGGCAACAGCTCAGGACACTG
>JBCJKH010016397.1:4137-35120 GCA_039877255.1 Loriculus beryllinus
TCTCTGGGAATGCTAAAGCAACTTATTTATCTGTGTCACCTGGGGACTAATTTTAGACCTATACCTCTACAAGTTATTCTTCCTTGCACATGGTTTTCAATCTTGCAAGGTCACTGATTCATGCAGAATTCTGACAGAGGATAACACTTCCTTTCTAACAGAAAAGTCCTGAAAATATACCTACTTGGGGAGTTATGTTTTGAGATATTTTCCCCCCCATTGTCTGGGTACAGATGATCCTACACATGCAAAAAACAGGCTTTTGGATGCTGTATAAGATCTGTAAAGGAAAATAAGTGGCTAGGAAAGTTGGCAAAGACTGAAAACTTACACTAGAAAAAAGATATTTTTTTCTGACAAGTAACTGACATATGGATTATCTCATTTCTAGCAGTTTTAGAAAACATGTATATTACTTTAACACTGATTCATACAAACATTCATGTAACTTGGACCACTTTGAAACTTGGCTAACTTACAATTAAGGTCTGTGTACTTGCTCTCCAGAGCTTGCACGTATGCTTCATACTGTTTCCACCTATTGCAGAGATGAAGAGAAAAAAATTTCTGAAGCTCACTTTATTAAATCAAGGCATCTAAACCTAAACTTTCAGAGTATACATTCATGCCATAACCAGAAAATGTCAAGAAATCATACAAATGCATAAATGACAATTTCAGGTTTTTAAAAAGGAGCTTTGAATCATGGAAATGGTTAAATCCACCTTGCATCTCGAAAGGGAAAAAACCGAAAAATTGGTATTTTAACACAGTAATATTTTGGACAAACATTGGGGTCAAACACTTATTACATATTTATCCACATAAAGTACATAAGATACATCTCATTTTCAAACCAGAACAACTCAAGCAATTCTGTAACAGAAGTCATAATATAAAGATAATATGAAGTGTGTTACCAAATGAATAAGACATGCAGAAGTATAGTACAATACACTACAACTAGCAATCTGGGTTAAGCAGTTACAGCAGCTCATTCAAATCAAGACCACATTCTGATTATATTCATGAGCCAGAAGCCAAACCATTTACTAACTCTGTGAATGCATGTTATTTGAGCAATGCATCCACAGCCAGAAAGCCTCACACTTGAAAACAGCATTGTATTTGACAGAAATCATCAAATCAGTAGCAAATCAAAGTCCACAGTAAAGCTTAGCTCAACATGCCTTAGCAGCAAAGTTAACAGGACAACTTTTTGAGGGTTTTTTGTTTGTTTTTAAAGAAGTACTTTGCTCCTAATTATGTGTCTTCCTCATGACGGTACAACTCCACATTGTGAAGCAAATTCATGTATTAGCTTACCACTAGAGAAGGGGTAAGCGTCTGTTCCCTCCCTTCCCAACCACCATTTGTCCCTGACAAGTATCTTATGCCAGACTCATCATAACTTCTCCATTTTAAACTCTATAACCTACATTACTATCTCAGTCAAAACTACAAAGTTAACTTTAGATCATTTTTTACTATTTAGTGAATTCAAACAGCCCATTAAAGGGTCCTAAAAAGCATCAGATCTGTAACAGCCATTGAAATCATTTCAGTGGGAAAAGCAAAAGCAAGCACAAGATCTATTCCTTTTATCAGCAACAAAATTTTTCATCTCTTTAGCTGAACATGAAGTCAGCATGAATTAACTCTCAAGCTCTGTAGAAGAAAATTGCTGTGTTCCCACTTAACCCCTTCAACTTATCTTTGATTGAAAAAGAACACTGTTAGAAACAGAAGTTTCACCATTTGACCACTAAAAACTCCTAACTATTAGTTCAGGAGATTTCAATCCCGCAAAGTAAAACTGGAACAGTCTACTAAACAGCAAGCCTGGAAAGAAAGAACCTAATTTTTACATTAAATAATTACATTTCACAAAAGGGCTGGGCTTCAAATGCAGCTGCACAAGTACTTGACTTTTGAGTTACATCTCACAGCCTGAAAGCTGTAATTGTCAAAATCGTTAATACGAGCTGTACAAAGAGCAACTGAAGTGAAATGAAGACCTGAAACACTAAGTAGATATGATCACCACAAACAAAAAGACCAAAACACCATCACCACACTGCCCACAGTCACCAAGAACATCACAGATAATACCTCTAAGTCACTTCTCAGCAGCTGCTAGTATTTAAGCAAGAACTTAATTCCTAGAAAAGAAAATCCAGAGTGCACTAGGCCATGTCATGGATTTTTCAAGTCATGTGCCTGGAGAAGTCGAGGCTAATCTAGCAGTGGACATAGTATCGCTTAGAAATCCCAGCTACCAAGTTTAATTCTACCACATCCCAAGGGTCCAGAGCTACAAGTTAACAAAAAGAAAAATGTCAAAAAAAAGCTAGTATGCCTTGAAGCCTCACTTAAGGCCTACTGCTATCAGGAAACTGAAAAAGTTAACTCGCAAATGTCACCATATGCCACAGAGTAGGTCTTTATAGCCACTTAGAACTTTGATGAAGACTGTCCAGAACTACTGTAATCCTTGCATAAAAGCATGCAACTTCCCCATAAGACACCAGAACACATTAAAGGCCTCTGATAAATTAAGGAAGTTCCCATACAAATAGCATTACCAAAAATTACACATTTTGACCATTTTCGAGGTAGCTTATTTTATAGGCTCTCCAGGAAAAATAGTTTTGTCCCCAAGTACATTCTAAAAGTTCAGAAAGAGAAACATGAACCTGAGTGGGGGGAAAAGAAGGCAACAGCTGAAGGCTTTTTTTTCTCCAATCAGTTTGGTTTCACTCATTAATTGGCTTCTTGATTCATTTAGCAGTTCATGTCAGTAATCTGATAGCTAAACATCGGCAATCTGAAGAACTTCATTTAAGTGCTACTTGGAAATGCACTAAAGAACAGAGACAGAACTGTACACTGAACTAGACAGTCCCGAATCTGATTTACATTCAAGGGGCTGCTTACAGTCTCACATGAACTGGAAGGTAATTGAGCAGCATTATGTAGGTTAGTTAATTCCCTTCATTCTCTAAAAAAAAAATGAAGCAGAATGGACTTTGCAAGTCCATTGACTGTAATAAGTTTAGAAATGATAGTAAGTACATGTTGATTGACATTCAGTAAAAGCACTGTATTTCCTCAAAACTGCTTGTATAAATCAGGGTACCCCAAATAACCAGGCCAATACTGATCAGATTTTTAGCTATGGTCCACACAGTGCTTTATGTTCCTGGCTCTTCGTCACAGAAGCTCCTACACAACCAAGCTAAGTAGCTACTGTGTTAAAGGGAAGGCAAAAGATGAAGGAAATGAGTCCACAGCAACAAGTAATGAGACAAGCAGAAATTCCCAAAAGGCTGAACTGAAAGGCTTTTTGTTGACCCTGCTCATGTTTAGTCAACAGAAGCTAAAATGAGCAAACCTAAATTATGTACTTCATGAAAAAGAACAGTGAAATTTGGATTTATGACACAGAAAGTGATGAAAAAGAGTATTTTCTACGTATGTATCTTATCTGTGCAATTGTACAGCAATGAGGATGTATTATCCAAAAGCAAATGACACATGCTCATATCTTAAAATGCATTTGCCTCACCAAAGCATGAACCAAAAATAAAATGCCATTCTAAAACTTAAAACAATGCAGCAGCATTCAACACACACTTTTCTATGCCTAAAACTAGTAGAGATGCCTTTGATTAAAATAGCATTTACATATAATGTTATCTTCTATTCCAACCTACACAGGAAGCTAGCAGTTAGCGTAGTAATTGCTAGTTTTACATGAAATCACAATTCAAGGTGCACTTACTATAAAGCCATTAAATATGCACCCCAACAAGCAAACAAAACATACTGTTCACAGGACTGCTGAATGCAAACAAACTGACATAGCCAAAATGGCATTTAAGTTTCCACTTCTGGGTATAATGCGCAGTTATTCTCCTTAAATCCATCAAGTGGTCTTTTTGAGAGCAGAAGTTGCTTTGTCTACATGAAGACCTGATAGCAACACAGCTGTCATGAGCAAATTCTCTCTTGTCTCTCCATTAACACAGTTTAGCTGCTGACATACTTTACCTCTTCGGGTATATTCCCCCACATTCTCACTTGAATGTATTCTGGAAATGGTTCTCTTCTATGGTAGCAACTAACCATTGGTAATGATTGGTTCTGACTAATTACAGTCAGAAGTCTTTTTTAGCCCTTTTTTTGTTTGCTTTTTTGTTTGTTTTGTTCTCACACTTTCAAGTAGAAAGCAACTGGCACAGAATCCATGATTTGGTATTCCGACAGCTGGAAGTAAGGGCATAGCTAAGTCTGTAAAGGAGTTTGCTATTCCTGGGAATAATTTTGACCATAGGAACTTTTGTAAAACGGTTCACAAGGCTTAAACCACTCAACATCAAAGAAGTATATTTTCCTACTTTTAAAATACATTATCCTTTACCACCCAAACAATTAGACACTCAGAAGGCAGAAACCAGTTTTAAACATATGAAGCCAGTCTATGTTGACTCTGCTGGAAAGAACTGTCGCCCCAGAAGTGGCAGGATAGTTTGCCCAGCGGAGTGAGTAGCTGATCATATATACTAAGTGTTGCACTTCACCTTCAGATTTCTACAGTTTAATCTTTGTTCCATGAAACAGCAATATTTGAGAACCTAATAATGCTAATAACTTACAGTGTACAAAAAGCCAAAAGCCAAAGTTTACTAAAACACATACACAAACTATTCCAGCAGATAAACAGATGACCCACAGATACCTAGTTTAGCTAGCTCCTTGTTACAGGTCAGGAAATTCAGATATACAGAGTCACACAGCTTAGATTAGTTTCCTTAAGCAGGTGGTCTGTGTGACAGGACTGCCTATTATTTTTTCCATGGTGACACTCAGCCTGAGAAGGATAATCAGGCTCTTCTTTATGCAAGTTCTAGGCGATGAAAACTTCATTTTAACATTTTACTGTTAATATCTGAACAAGCTGAGAAGATAACCTAAAACTTACTGTAGGAGTAAGCAGTTGACATGTTTCTGATGTTTAAAAATAACTTGCTATCTAGCAGAGGAATGTAAGCAACAGTATCTTCTAAAGTTACAAGTGAAGAAAGAACCTCCTACTCATGTATTACAAAATATTGATCAGGATTTTGTCATTTTGGAAAAAGTGCTTTTCCCCAAACTACATACAAAAATGTTTCAGACATTATGAGAAGTCTACAAAACGAATGCATTATGAAAAGGATAAAACAGTTTTTCAGAACAAGAATGCTGAAAAGAATGGAAAAGGGAGGTTATACATCTCATTAAACATTCACTAAAATGTTGAGATGGAAAAATTGCTTTTTACTTTACCTTAGAATGAGCTCATCTCTAGGTAAAACCTTAAAATCTGCTTCACTTAGGCGAACCTATGGAGTAAAAGGAAAAGCATGACTTACCAAGATGTCATGATTACCTGGGAGGGTAAAGGCACAAGTATTTTTAAACATACCTTCTTTGGGAGAGGTTCTTCATTCGTCATTGTGAACTCTGAAGGGGAAGGAAAAAAAAAATAATGAGTTTTATGTAGTATAGTTACTATTTTATATGAAATGCTGAACAAGTCAAAAACTTGTACTTCTAGCCTTAATTTTTATCTGCAATACTAAGACTACTGAAATATTGGTTTCACACATTGCAGAGCCAGAGTACAAAACACCATCATGCCAAGTTTGCTGCTGTAACCTAGATATGAAGTCAACAGATGCATTTTTTTTCTAAAACGTAAGGAAAATTTCCTTTAGCTGTCTAAAAAGCCTATTACAAACCAGTTCTTCCTATTTAACTAAGAAAAACTACCCAACTTCATCCATGTATGTTTAGATCAAACTGACATTCTATATGTGCCTATATCTACTTAAGACTGTATTTTTTACAAGATAGAGAATAATCAAGGTCTGAGAAAAGTCACTTATATACTACTACTTCACTAACTCTTTGGAATAGAAAGAATAATTTGTGAATATTACCACTAATGTTTGAGTTATGTCAAAATAATATGTTCTTCCAAGTCCTTATTCTCTTACTTTAAAAATTCTGATAAACAGGAAGCATTAAACTGTTATTTTAAAACCCATGTGAACATTTTTTGGGGAAAAAAAATCAAATAAATGTCCTGAATACACACAAGAGTAATTGAATTTGACTGTGTATGTAGCATAATAGGATGGCACTATGCTAGATTAACTATTCACACTTCCTTGAGTTACTGGAAACTCTTCCTTACCTCAAAAGGATAATATGTAATATTTTCTAAAACTATGATTACATATTGATTTATATTATAAAATATAAAAGGTAAGCATGTAAGTAACAATGAAGTCAAGGCTTGCTAAACGCATTCATATTTGCAATATGCTTTCCAACACAGAAGTGGCATATAAGATTCAAAAAACTTGTAAACCTGCTGCACTCCACATATACCAGAAAAAGGATGCATTAACTCCCTGGTTGTAACCACTTAGCTTCACAAAAACAATGCTCTTAAGTAGTTAAAACACACTTTTCTTGAAGACTTTTACAGACTACAGACTAAGTATTTTCACAACACCACCCAATGAACTAATGGAACTTTTCCAAATCCTAAGACAAACAAATACACACCTAATGAAACAGAACCTTTCTAGTGTAGTATAGTAACCACTGACAAATAAACAGCACTCCACTAAGGGCCATGGTTAATAAAAACAAGCACCACCATCCCCCAAAATCCAAGTACACTGTACAGATAAAACAACTTCCAAGCCTTTCACAAAAGGTGACATTAGAACCCACAGAAAGGTTTCAAAAGATATTCAGTAGAAGCATCTCACTGATGAATAGCAGCTTCCTGTTCCTAGTCTTACTAATACACAGGCAACTCCCCCACTTCCACCACCTTCCCTCTCTACACAGAAGTTACTGAAGCATTTTGCTTCAACTTCTGTAACGCAGCTCCTTATTTGGGCTTGTTCTACCAAGAATGTACCTTAATACATTTTCAAGTACAACAGACTATCAATACAAACTGCTGGTGCCCAACTCAACCATCCAAAATAACACAGAATAACCTGAAATCACAGGGGGAACGGTCATGACCACTGTATTTAGGTTGCCTACCTCTCTCATTATAATTTTACTGAAGATTTTTTTAATCTTTTAGCGCCTTCAGTATTTGGAAGCAGTCACAAAGATCTTGGGAAGTTTTAAGTCCTTGACAGAGAGCAACATGATTTTCAAATGCCCCACCAAACTACAGCTGATTAAATAGTGCACAGATGTCATTATTTGTGTGTTACTCAGAAAAGTACCAACACATAAATAACCAAAAAGGTGAGTTTCCCCAAAGACTTGTGAACCCTGCAGCAGCATACAATTATAAACTCTTGATTGCTACCACAACCCTGACTGAAAGAAATCAAAGGCTGATGCTCCTTCTAAGAGTAGCCCAACACTGTATATCCAGATCTTGTGCAAGGTTCCAACACTCAGTTCTCTACAACAGCACCAGATCTGGTGACTCTAAACTCTACACCCAGCATGCCACCAGTTACAAAGCCATCTCTTGCTTTCAGACAAGAGCACAGAAGTGCTGAAAGACTGTGTTACAGAAGTTACCAACCTACTGCCACCTACAAGCACTTGTAGCAATAGAACCACACACTAGAAAAACACACTTGCTAAAAACATTCTCCAGGGTATTTCAGAAAAGCTAGGTTGATCACATCTACAGGTAAACACCGGTGCTTTCTGTATGTGTGGATTTCACCTCACTACTCCATGCAACAGCTTTTGTAGCACTTCCGAGTGAGAAAGTTATTATCACTATATATTTCTACCATTGCACTGTTTTTCAGAAGCATTAAGAGCATCAGGTTGACTACATCAGTTGTCAGTGATTTGTTTTAGCTTTCTGTTTGTTAGAAGATTAATTTGTATGCTATAGACATTACAACTCATTCTCTGAATTTAATAGAGTAACGTCTCAAGAACCATGCAACTCCCCACTTGGCTCTCCTCTAAAGAGATGTCTCTCTCCTACACAGGTCAGAAAAATTTTGCAAGAGCATGATGGAGCGCTATTTTCTACAATAAAGAGCCACCAACGAAAACAACATTCCTGTATAACTGACTGGAATTAACAAGATTATAGTTTGTGATTTATACGATGAACAGCTTAGCTGTGCTATCCTAACTAAGCACTTCCCTGATTTTGGGGAAACGATGGCTGCTACGCATAACTCCTGCATATATCTGTTCCTGGCAACAAGCAATATTTCCTTCCTTTCCCCATACTCGAAACAACACTGTCATGGGCACTGAAACAATTTATTTTATGTAATCTCATACTGGTTTTTAGGCTTTTGTGACACTCTGACTACGAAAAGCAGCGAAGCACGTGAAATGCATTTTAATTTTGGAAACTCCAGTAGTTTGTACACCTTTTACTAAGAAGGTTAGAAAATACAGGATTTAAGGTTTTAAAAATATTCTAAGAAACAAAGTAGCTAAATAATATCAAGTATGCTGCTTTACTAGTTACACCTGAAGTAACTGCCAACTATTTTAACGATATGAAAATGAGTTCCAGGGGGAAAACCCCGGCATAGACTCCTGATTACCGAAACGGCGGAGGAAGAGAGAGAACCTTCAAAACATCCTGACCTAGCAGACTCCAAACTCGCCTCACCAACCGCGCTCTGAAGCCGGTACCCGCGCCTCCTCACCCCCGTCCCGCCGCGCAGCCCCGCCTCCTGCACAGGGCCCCCGGCAGCCGCGGACGGGCCGCCTCACCGCAGGCGTCTGACAGGCTCCGTCACCCTCCCCTAGCTCGGGTACAGCCCGCCCTCGTTCATCTTTAACAAGGGGCGAGAGAAACGCGTCTCCCGCAGGCAGAGGGGCGGCGGCCGTGCTCGGGAGTGACGGCTGCGGAACGCTAAAGGAGCAGGATCCCTGCCGAGCAGCCAGGCCGGGCTCGGGGGCTCACACAAAATGGCTCTAACTGCTTCCGCTCCGCCCCCTGCTCGAGGTGACGGATGGAGCCGCCGCCGCCACCACCGGAGTTCGACGCTCCGGGACCACGAGGAGCCCGGTCCCTCCCGTGGGCCCCGCCACCTCCCTCCGGAGATGGGGGGGTGAGGAAGCGAAGGCGGCGGCGGCCGGGAACGGGTCGGGGAGGAGCGCTCGCGCGGTCACTCACCTCCCGCCCGCGGTGCGGAGGCCTCGCTCTCCCAGCACACTAGCCGCCTGGGCCGCACCCGTCACATCGAGGGCGAAACGCCGCCACCGCTCACACTTGCCACCAACCTCCGCGACCAGCTCTGCGAGGACCACCGCTCTGGAGCCGGGGCGGCCACCGCCGCGGCGTCCTCTCCCGCCCCTACCAAGACTTCCCGGCGCGCTGCTCCCGCCGCTCTTTATTTGCAGATTCTCTGCGCTACAAAATGGCGCCCAAGGAGGAAATGAGCGCCCGGCCGCCCCGCCCCGCCCACACACCCCGCTCGGGGCGGGGGCTCTGCGCGCGCACGCATCGCGGCGCCAGCCGCAGCCGCAGTGGTGTGGCGGGCAATGGCGCAGGATGAGGGCCCCGCAGGTGTTAGCCGTTTGTGGGGCTGCCCTGGGGAAATGGCTCCGCCGGAGGCGCCCTGCCCTGCCCTGCCCTGCCCCGCCGGTGCAGCGGTTTGCCTTCGGATGTTCGGGCGTCGATTTGAAGCCTTTCAGTTGAAGGGGGGGTGGTGGCGAGGTGCAGGGCAGCCTGGGGCGGGCGGAAGGATACTGGAACCTGCCGCTGAGGGGGGTGTGTTGCCGCCGCTGTGGCGGACGGACCAGGGAGCGGGGAGCCCTCTGGCGGCCAGGGGAGGTCTCAGCCCGCAGGCTCGCCTGAGGGGGTTGGCGGTGGCTTCCTAGGAGAGCTGCTCAGCGCCTAGTCGGGAGGGTGACGGGAAAGACGGAACCTCCACGAAGGACGAGTGGACATAGCCGTTAACGACGTCTGAGGCGGGTCCCGGACTTTTCGGTGGGGCTTCTGCCAGGCCCGAGGTGAACAGGTTCGGTCTGAGCAACCGAGCTCAGTGGTACCGGTATCGTTAATCGGCGACGGAAGCAAAGAGAGTTCAATTCCAGCTGCTTTCAGATAAATTAAACTTCAGTTTCAGCAGGAATAAAGAATAAAAGAGACTGTTTCACAGAATCACAGAGTGGTTGGGGTTGGAAGGGACCTCGAGATCATGGAGTCCAACCCCACTGCCAAGCAGGGTCACCCAGAGCAGGTTCTATAGGAGCTCATCCAGGCTGGTTGTGAACGTCCCCAGAGAGGAAGACTCCGCAACCTCCTTGGGCAGCCTGTTCCAGTGCTCTGCCACCCTCAGTGTAAAGTTCTTCTATGTTGAGGTGAAACTTCCTGTGTTTTAAGTCATGGCAATTGCTCCTCATCCTGTGACTGGGCATCACTGAAAAGAGTTTGGCACCATTCTCCTGGCACCCACCTTTGAGATATTTCTGTGCATTAATGAGATCCCCGTCAGTCTTCTCTAAACAGGCCCAGCTCCTGCAGTCTGTTTGCCTGTACTTGCAGTCTAGCACTGAGCTGCTAACTTTAGTTTATCTGTCTTACCTATTATCCATAATTTCTCAAGCAACACTACTGGGACAAGTAAACACTTTCCCCTCCTGCCAGTGAAGTCTCTGAGTTATTCTGCTGGCTCAGCTGTGCAGGTGTAGCTGCTTGTCACTGCCTACAGCACCATTACAGGTGCTCCAGAAACCTCTCATGGCTCTTGCTGCTCACAGAAAAAACATACTCTATATATATATATAGAGATTACAATGCACATGTCCCCGCATCCATATATATATGTATACAAAAAAAATACACGGGTTTTGCCATGGGAACTTGAAACATTTTGAAACCCAAGCTATGCTACAAGTGATTTGACATGGTTACCCAAAAAGGGTAAGGATCATGCGATGAGTGCCCGCAAGGACAGAGGGGTTGAGTTAATTCCTGTGAAGTCTTATCTATTTTTAAACTGAAAAAGATAATGCTGTGATTATTGCTGTTTGGGGTTTCCTGCTCCCACCTGTGCTTTCCTCTACAAATACCTTGCAGATAGTTAAGTGTTCAAGATACTAATTAACAGATTAGCATCCCGGGATATGGCAGCATGGGAGAGGCGGTGAAATACCACAGTAATCCTTAATATGAACATCAGTGTAGCAAATTGACCTCGTTTCCCCCTGCACAGATGTAAAAATTACAGTACTGAAAATGTGTATAAGCCAAGCAGGACAAGAAATTGAAACTTTTTTCCATATAGCAGAGATACACCAAGGCTGCTTCTATTTTGTGTATTCCTATTCTGTATATAAATTACCTGACATTTGCAGTATATCAGCAGCAATTTAAACACAAGATCTCCCAATGTTTTCCTGGAGTTTGGCTGGTTTTCGCTATGTTCAAAACCAGGGCCTCCCTTGTGTGTTTTTAACAGTACAGATAAAGGTCTAGCTCAGATAGGCTGTAAGGCTGTAAACCTTCCATCTTGCTTGCTTGCTGTTTGTATTCATGAGCATGTAGAAACACTTCCTGCATTTTTTTACTCCTTGTCAGCACTTAGTTACTTTAAATTTATCTTTACAGGTGTGGATTACATCTGTGGGAAATATGCTAGCTGAGCAAGAGGCAGCCAGCCAGAGACATCTAAAGTGGAATCAATCTGGAGAACTTTATATTCTGCCTGCTTTCCTTCTGTCTTTTCAAACGAACATGTGGACATTGCAATTTTTGTTCAAGAAAATAAGGGCAGCAGTTTGCTAACCGGTCCTCTGATACCTTTGGGAGAAGACATTTAATTGAAATAGTCTTTTACTCTGTTTGCACAACACCTAGCACAGTGAGATCTAACTGAGGTCTTTTTGATGCTACTGGAATAAGTGTGTTGATACTTGCACTGGGTTGCATTTACAGTGTGGTAACAAGTAAATCTGCTTTTCAGGTGATGAGTGCTAGCATAATCCTCAGCCGCACCATTTGTCTTGAGATCAGAGGACAGACAACAATCTCTCCAAACACCATCAAGAAAGCAAAATTCATATATTCATTCATCTATAATGATAAGGTAAAATAAGAACCAGATTATGAGTGTGTGGGCAGAACAGCATTGTGCAATTAAACATGCTTTCCCACACCCCTGCCCACCCTCCTCCTTGGGCCCTGTTGGAGGATATTTATGGCAACCACTCTCATATTTAACTCCCTTTGTATTGTTTCATCCAGTTTTTTGTTCCTTGAGTGACAGCATGTCACTCATCAACTTAATTCTCCATTACCTGAAATGCTTGGAATTGTTTTTACCTGCTCAGTCCTGGGTTTCTTTTTTGCCCCTTGGTTTCAGGTGGAAGTCAGCTGGAATGACACCAAGACTAAGACACACCTAAGCTCACAGGGATGCTGCTTGATCCCCTGAGGGTTGGTTTTTTCTTTTTTTGTTGTTTTTTGTTTTTTTGGTGGGTTGTTTTTTGTTGGTTTTTTTTTTTTTTTTTTGCTCATTTTTCTGTTTGCAGGTCAGGAAAAATTAGTTACAGGGTAGATAAGGTATTGTTTGGAAGAAAAAAAAAAGGCTTGGAGTTCTATTATGTGATTTCTTAGCACTTTGAAGTACCTTAAAATATCAGGAACTAAAAGGCTAATCAGCTCTGGCAAAGGTTGTCCTTGACTTGTAAAGACATGAGATGGGGGAAGAAAAAACTGTGGTACATCTGCTGCTGGAACAGGAAACAAGCTCTTGGGACGTACAAGGAAAGGCTGCTGCAGCCTGCATGCGTCTGGGAAAGATAAAATGTGTGGATTCCTGCACTGTGAAGAAAGTGATGCAGAGAGGTCCTCCAGGTAACTACTAGGTAAAGATCTGGGTGGCAAAAACCCTAAATTTGACATCCATGAACTCTCCCTCTCTTACAGAAGCTTACTGAATACTAGGTTACAGGCTTAGCGCTTGCTTTATATCCCCTGGTGAGATGTTTTTATAAGGCTCTTAGTGAAATTACCACATATTTATCTTCCATTTCTAAAGCAAGAAGTAATTAAACTTCTTCAGAGAGCTCTTTTAAGGACATCTCTTTTACTTGCCAGTAAATTTTTACAATTACATATACAAGACTATGAAAGCATATAAAATCATCAGAATGGTAACGTACAGCTCCATAGAGCCAATTGGATTTGCAGCTCTTGTGTCTTCAAGACAGCAGCATTTGTGATGCTGCCACACACCTCTGAACTGGTATCAGCCACACAGTGATCAACAATTTTGCTTCTGTTAGGGGCTCACCACAGGAGTGAGTGAACTCCAGTGCCTCTCCCAAAGACATCCCCTGGCTGATAATCATAGAATGATTTAGGGTTGGAAAGGACCTTAAGATCATCTAGCTCCAACCCTCCTGCCATGGACAGGGACACCTCACACTAAACCATGTCACCCAAGGCTCTGTCCAACCTGGCTTTGAACATTGTCAGGGATGTAGAATTAACAACTTCCTTGGCCAACCCATTCCAGTGCCTCACCACCCTCACAGTAAAGAACTTCTTCTTTATATTTAACCCGAACTTCCCCTGTTTAGTGTTAACCCATAACCCCTTTCCTTACCACTACAGTCCCTGATGAAGAGTCTCTCTCCACGGCTTGATAATCAAGTCAAAACTTTCATTATCAAACCTTGATAATCAATTAAGACAAATTACAACCAAATGGTGACTCAAATTCAGTTCTGGGATGCTTGATAAATACTGCAAGCTTGCATTTGAAGTACAGGTGTGCATATATTTGTGAGGCTTATAAAACCTCACAAAATTATTTACCATAATTTTTCTTTAAGCCACAGAAAGGCGGGGATGGCTTTAATAATGCAAAGGTTGTGGTTTGGTTTTGGTTTTTTTTTTGTCTGAGGGGAAGACAGCATTTTTTTTTAAACACTGATTAGATTATGAGCTTTCCCTGACAAAAATAGATTCAAGGATAACACATATTGCTCATAGTACAGCCAAGAACATTTTTTGCCTATCAGGAGCTTTATTTCCAAGGACCCAGTCAGTCAGGTTGGAGTTTGAGGCTGAGGAATTTTAGAAAATGCAAATCTCATCCTCACTGGGAAAACATTCTGTTCTTTGAGACATGCCTCATATGCTGAACCCTCCTATAGACAACTGCGTGTCAGCCCACTGATAAGAAAGCCTGAATTGCCTTTCCATACCTAAGAAGGGGCCTTAAGTTACTAAAGGTTCTCAGCAAGCCTGAGTGCCCTACATGTCCTTACACAATGTTGCAGCATGTGGAGAAAAGGAAAGGCTTCCTCTAATTTTTCCCAAGTTAAAAAAGCCCTGTTTCTCAGGAAAGTGTTGTTGAGCTTACCTGTTTTGGTAGCTGATGTGATTTTTTTAAGGAAAGAAGAAAAGGTTGACTTGGCTGTCCCTTTGTCAAAGAGCAAAAAGCTGGCTTTTTGCTTAGACCAACCACAGAACAATTCCTATTCCTTGTCAGGAATAAAAGTAATTTAAAACACATATAAAGTACAGAAAACCTGTATCTAAAGGGTGATGCCTCTTAAATGCTTTCAGATAAGAACTATGAACCCTGAAAACATCAAGGATTATGAGATGTCTCAAATAATTATTGTGGCAGGGTTTGACTCCTATCTTTGAAGAGGCCAGCTTTAATGCACACTACTGCAAAAGTAGTCAGGTGTGTCCCATGCTGCCAGCAAAGAATAAAAACCAAAGGAGAAACACAGAAAAGCATGTTACTGTTATTTATCTCAGTAACAGAATTGAAAAGTGTTGGCCAAAGGGTCCCAAATGTTGTACAGCAAAAGATCAGCTCCATAAATTATGAAGATGGATCACTTGTGCTTCAAACTTAGGTCATGATCACTGACATTTGCTTACTTCACTGTCAAGAGTGCTCGCACCCAGCTGCAGATCAGCTGAACACCGGTGAGGGTGTGAATAATATTGAATCTCCATGAGTGACCAGAGGAGCACAGCAGTTTCTTCCTAGCTATGGAAAAGTAGAAGGATGCAAGGTGGCGTCACCAGAGAAGGGCAGGAGCCACATCTCCTTCCCTGAGGAATCCCATGTGCATTTTTTTTCCCGTAAGGATCCCAGAAAAGCAGACATTAGTACCATTATTTGTGTAAACGATTTTAAAGACTAGAGAATGTCCTGTTACAGGAAAAAATTAAGTTTTTCTGAAAAATTTCCTGGACAGGAAAAAATTAAGTTTTTCTGAAAATTATAGAATGATCTCATATCAAGACTTATGAATTTCAATTAATTGTTCTTGGCAATTTTTTTGTCTATAAATGGTGCAGCTTAGGTTTTTTTATCAAATTTACATCTCCAACAAAATTATTTTTCTAAATATTCACTAACCATCTGTCAGATCTATGGTGAAAAGCAAAGGATTCACATTTTGGTAACCACACTGATCTCTGTAAAACTTCAATTTAGGAAACATTGTTAAGCAGAAAAGTAAATTAGTGAACACTGAAACGCTCTAAATATTACTCTATTTCTAACAAAACTGAACCACCATTACCAAATGAAAATGCTAAAATCTTTGCACTTTGAATATTTCATGTATGGCACAAGTCCATTTCATTGTGTTTATAGAAAAATAAATTCTGTGCAACATAGCTTTACTGTTTTGCTGATAGCAAGTAAGCTGTCTGTTCTGAATTGATGTCCCAATTTTACTGACTGACTTAATTTCCCAGAGCTTAGATTTCCAAGAAATGGTAAAATTCACCAGCATGGGGCAGTAGTTTGCTCCTGGGTATTATGCTGCTCATTAACTACACTGAATTTCAAAGCACAGCTGCTTAGCCACATTTAAGAAGGTTTTATCTATATTTAAAAAGTAACTTCACTTTGATCTGTAACATACACGTTTCATAACTATTTGCCTTTGTGCAATTGCTATGTTATTTTGTTCCTTTACATGTCCCTTTTATCCACTTGGATCTCAGTCCTTGACACCATCCAAGGAGAGTTAGGTAGGATACTGCAAGCTTGCTAAAGATAACCAAGATACAACTCATTCTTTTCTGTCATTTCAGGGCCACCGAGCATTGCAGCGTGGCCCATAGGTGGTGATGAGTGCACATAGTTGTGCTGTTTGGGGCTGAGAGCAAGGGGGTGAGCTGCCCTGAAGGCCTCAGGGCTGCTTCACATTCAAACTTCTTCTGTTCATTAGTGGATTAAAAGTGAAGCGTAGGGAGGGAAAGGGTTGAAGTCCCTTTCATGTTCCGTTCAGTAATTATGGTGGTATTTGTAAAGCTTTAAATACAGGGGAATCCTATCTGTAAGGCATACTTCAGGTGTACTGTTCCTTTTGGACTTTGCACACCTGCTGACATTTTCTGTTAATCTAAGCTCATCTTACATCAATTGTGTATTTGCATCGATGACCTTAAGTTGTAATCAATCAAACATTACATGAAGAGTGATGTATGGTACAGTTAATAAACTAGGTTACGTGGTGCTGCCCTCATACACCTATATATATATAATATGTATTACTCATTCTCTACTGATTTTTTTGAAAGGTCCAGGAACTATATTCAGATGTACAGGGTTGCTCAGGAACTGTACAGTATATCTCTAAAACAATCAGTCTGTGTTGCTTAAAATCATGTATTCCTGAGCTTTGCTTGTGCAGTAGATCTACTAATTATTTACTTATGAGTCTTTTGAAAAGCCTCCAAGAATGTTTTTCCCATCCAGATTTAACCTAAGGGCTTTGTTAGTGTTACCAATTGCCCTGAGTGCATTGAAGAAAAGCTGTAGCACATGCCTGTGGCAGATTAATGCATCCTTAGGAGACTAGTAGGTCTATTCTAGGTGCTTGGGTCCACTCAAGCATTTGGCTGCTTAGGGGATTTTGCGGAGGTTTTCTTTCCTGAAGATATCTGAGTGGATTCTTCTCTTACCAAAAGCTGGAAAACTCCAAAGTAACTGAGGAAATCTCATGGCACATGGTTCCTTTCTTTGGCCTGACTAAAATATCTAAAGGGAAAAATGTGTTTTGAGTGTTGGAGTTACTCTGACCAGCATGGCTGAACAGTGAAATTTAGTCTAACAGTCTTCCATAGCTGAAGTTGATTGTTTCTTTTTTTCCTGTCTGATAATGTTGTAGCTTTTTACATTGTAAAGCAGGAAGAGTGACTGATAGGAGCCAGAGGAATCCAACTCGGGTACTGTATTGTTCCTGTTGTTCAGCATTTCTGCGCGGAGGGTTCAGATACATTTTGCGCATGCAGATTTAATACCACCAAGTTCAGATTAACCAACATGCAAACTGTGATCACAGTTGTATTGGGGCATCCATCAGTACATATTTATCAGTGTCTGCCATCACATACAAGGTGTTTGTCTAGGTCTTGTTCATTTTTAACCCGCCCCTCCCTACCCCTGAATCCTACTAAATATTACTGCATGGGTAAAAACATGTATCTCTCAACTTCGTTGATACTCCAGCTAAGGCAGCAGCGACAGCACATATTCTAACCACCTTCTTGGCCTTCACCCACAAATTCAATGCAGTGCTTTAGCTGGCACATCCATTAGGCTGAGTATCTGTTCTGTGAGCAAGTAAACACAGGTCTCAGCACAGGAGATATATATATGTGTGTGTGTGTGTGTGTGTGTGTGTTCAGAGAACATCTATATATATGTGTTAGGGTTCTCTTAAAAAGGATGTGTTGGGTGTTGGCCATCTCTGAGTGCCAGTACCCACTGCTGGGCAGAACAGTGATGGACAATTTTGTATCATTTGGTTTAGACTATTATTCTCGTGGTTTGACTGTATTTTTTCTGCTCGCATAGATCCATGAAACGCCACCTTGACAAAACCCCACCCTTTAAGCCGCGGTGTGATAACGGAGCGCTTCACTTGCGCGTTTTATGCTGTCAAAGACAATAAACGGAGCGCTGGCGAAAGGCGCTGGGCTGGCCTGGCCCGTCCCGGCGGCGTGCGGTGACCCAAACCCGCAGGTCCCGATGCACTGCGGGCACTGCCCCACCGCTCCGGGAGCCAGCCGCAGAGAAAGCGCGGCCACCCCCGGCCCGGTCCGGTCCTGCCCTGCCCAGGGGCGCGGCCAAGGATCACCCGTGCGGGCTCCCGCCCCCGACAGAGGCTCGGGCGAGGGGCGGTCCCGGTGCCGACACGCCTCCAGCTCCGACAGCGGCAGCCGAGGTCAATCCGCGCTGTCGCTCCGCTCCGCGCCCGTCGCCATGAGCTCGGATCCCGTCGTGTTCGTCGCCGCCGCCAGGACGGCCGTGGGTGAGAGGCGGGCCCGGGTATGCGGTGTGTGTGCCCCGCTCTCCGCGCCGCTGCTGATCGCGCTGTGTCTTGTGTCCGCCCAGGCTCCTTCAACGGCGGCCTGTCGGCGCTGCCGGCACACGAGCTGGGCGCCGCGGTGATCCGAGAGGTGCTGCGTCGGGCAGGGCTGGCCCCCGCCGAGGTGTCGGAGGTGATCCTGGGGCAGGTCCTCACCGCAGGTAAGGGGCCATCCCTCTGCCCGCGGCCCTGTGGCGCTGGCCCGGCTCTTCCCCGCCACGGCCGCATCTCTCCTTCGCTGTGGAGCGGCTCGGGGGTCGTGCTTCGCAACGCCGTTCCTTGGTTTAAGAACGCGGTTCCTTAACAAAGGAGTCGAGCGGCACCTTGGTCCCTTCCCCTGCCCTCTGGGTTTTCGGAAAGGACGTGGTGGAGGGATACTTTGGGGTTTCTTTAAATCCCCAAGGTGTGTGTGTGAGAGTCCCCAAGGTGTGCATGTGAAAATCAGTTTCGTTTCGTTGTTACAGCATCCCTTCTCCAGCGCTGGGCATTGGGCATCTCCTCTCTAAAACTTATCGTCATATGTAATGATAACTCCTGAGATTTTAGCAGCGGGTCCCGAGTTTGTGTTCGTGTGCAAGACCCTCCTGTGAGATCCGTGATACCACTTGCTTGGAGACAAGTATTTTGATTTATTGAAAACATGGCTGATGGGGAATTGTTTGTTTGGAGCCGTCCCTGGCATTTCCCAGGCTAATGTTCAATCAGCAGTCATAGGGCAGGTTTGCATTTTAAAGATGGAGCAACAAAATAAAGGAATTTTTTTTGTCTTAAAACTGATCCAGATTCCTGTATATTTTTAGCTCGCTGAAGGATGTGCTTTCCTTATCCATTTCTTTGCATACAAAGAGCTGGCATTTCTCTGGCCTGGGGAGATGCACATGAAGTGTTTGAATATAGCACTCCTGTTTTCTTCATCAGGATTACGACAAAGAATGGAAGCTTTCAGGACTGTCCTTGCATTATTGTGCTTTTGGTTCCCATAGGGACTTTTAGAGGAAAGTTGCCTGCTGGTGGTGTACAGAAATGTTGAAAAGAAACCCTTCAGCAAGTAGCAGTTTAAATGAGCTCTCCTCTTACACATGTACAACAGACTAGTGCTAATTTGAAAGTGGTGTTTTATCTGACCTGCCTTCAAAGACAGAGATGCAGATGTTAAAGCTGTCAGTAACAAGTCCCATATCTGGTCTTGCAGGTATTTTATTAGCCAACAATGTAAAGGAGAGAGATAACCGAGCTCCTATTTACAGGTTACCCCTTGGAACTTCTCTGTCTTCCAGCTGAAGATAGGAGCGAGCTCTATATTTTGGTGGAATGAGGGTACCTGTTGTGAGAAGTGTCAAGGCCGATGTTTGTGATTTAAGAACAAAGGAAACGTGCTGCCTGTTCCCACAGGTGCTGGCCAGAACCCCGTCCGGCAGGCAAGTGTTGCTGCAGGCATCCCTTACACCGTGCCTGCATGGAGCTGCCAGATGATCTGTGGGTCGGGTTTGAAGGCCGTGTGTCTGGCTGCTCAGTCCATACTGACAGGAGACTCCAGCATCGTGGTTGCAGGAGGCATGGAAAGCATGAGCAAGGTGAGGCAAAGCACTGAACTCACATTGCACTGCCTTACCAGCAACAAACAGCATCACGTTGAAACCCTATATTTCAAAACTAAGGGGATAAAGTTTGGACGTGATCATCTTAAAGATCTTTTTCAACCTAGATGATTCTGTGATTCTAATGCTCTAGAGGTAGATTGAAAGAGCAGCTTCGGTTTCTGCACTTAGGAGTGAATTTACACATGCAACAGTTGACTTCAGTAGCTTGCTTGCTTTCTTTTCTTAAAACCAAAGACCTGACACTGTAGCTACTGAAAAGGTGCCATGCAAACGCATACTTGTTTGCTCATGACACCTGGCCTAGATGGGGTCTTCTGTGTTGAGAGAAGCCCAAATGAGGAATAACTGGGTATGTTGTTGTTCACCAAAAAATCTGAGCTTGGAAAGGAAGCAAAGCACTTTTATTTTGAGGTGTCCATCCTAAGGCTGTATTAAGAAATGGTGCTGGGGCAGCATCTGATGCCTAAGAATGGAGTGGCCTCTTCTGCTGGATGCCGAGAGTGATGTTTGCATTCACTGGCTGCAGAGTGCAATTGGGAACCATGGCCCCAGGGATGATAGATTAAATCTGTGGAGAGGAAACACTCACTGCTTGGTTGGTGATCTACTGGGAAGATGAAGAGGCCAAACAGACCACACCAGCAGGAGACTGGGGGGAGAGACAGAACAGGGAGCTGGGTAGACTGCCAGGATTTGGGGCAGCAACCTGCAGCCCCAAGGCAGGGGTTTGCCTCTTCAGTATACCCTGGAGATAGAAACCATCTGACTCCTGTCAAAATACCTTCTTGCAGGCTCCTCATGTCATTCACATGCGAGCTGGGATTAAAATGGGAGAGGCTTCCTTGCAGGATACTATAATCCTTGATGGCCTGACAGATGCTTTTTAT
The DNA here is from genome assembly GCA_039877255.1 of Loriculus beryllinus. Lineage (NCBI taxonomy): Eukaryota > Metazoa > Chordata > Aves > Psittaciformes > Psittacidae > Loriculus > Loriculus beryllinus. The sequence goes on from JBCJKH010016397.1 coordinate 25,013, forward strand.
CAGTATCATATGGGTATAACAGGTAAGTGGTGACAGTCCAGAAAATGAAACAGTTAATTTGGAAGGGGGGGAGAATTCACTGATGGAAGTCTCAGAAACCTGAGGTTTCAAATGAGGTGTTTCAAGCTCTCCTTCAATTGTAGTAATGAAAAAGAAATTCCTAATATTGAAAGGTATTGAAGGCATTTTCTGCTTTGTAAAGCTGCTGGTTTGTTAGCTTTGTTTTGGGTTGTTTTTTCCTGCTGTTTTCTCTGCATCTTTTGCCTCCTGGCAATCTGACTTAATTTCAGGAAAAATAAACAAGATAATCCCTGCATGTAACGAGCATTCAGCAACACAGGCTTACACTGTGGAGGAATTAAGAGTACTGTGCATACACACAGTTCTGCAACTGCAGGTTATTGCACCTTTGGATGGGGTAGTGAACCAACTGCTTTTTCAGACCCTGCTTATGAAACAGTAACTTCAGAACAGTTCCCTCCTCTGAAGTAGCTGTAGAGAGATCTGAGCGTAATAATCCAGAGAAGCAATAGACTAGAAATGCTTGTTTGCATTTGTATTTAATTTGGTGTAACTCCTCTCTGGGAGGCGATCCTGCACAGAAATTCCCATCCTCAAAAGAAAACACAGTGGAGAATCATGAGCAAACAAAAGGAGGAAATCTGGATTAAAATGTTCAGCAGGCTCAGCTGCTTGCTGCAGCAATCATTAATCATTCATTACCTCTGTACTTACAGTTTTACAGCTTAAAATCTTAGTATTTCCTGATGGCAATTTGCATTGTGTTCCTATTTCAGCTGAAAATGTGGCCAATCACTGGCAAGTCAGTAGAGAGGAACAAGACCAACTTGCGGTACAGTCACAAAACAGGGCAGAAGCAGCACAGAAAGCTGGCTATTTTACTAAGGAAATCGTTCCTGTTCTTGTACCCTCTAAAAAAGGTAGGTGAGAATGGATAATGAGAGCTGATTTTAAAGAAAAAAGTCTGTTTTCTACTGTGTCTCCTATAATCAGTGTATGGTTTCCCACTTACAAAGCCTTTTCCATAAACTATTCTGTAAGGACATAGCCTGCTGCTTTGTTTTTCAACTTTCCAGGGTTATTGTTTTAAGTAAGGGAAGTAAAGGTGATGTTGAATACTGCTTTGCAGGTCCAATAGAGGTTAAAACAGATGAACACCCTCGACATGGGAGCAAGTTGGAAACAATGGCAAAGTTAAAGCCCTGTTTTCTGACAGATGGAACTGGGACAGTAACAGCAGGCAATGCTTCAGGTTGGTCCATCTGGCTAAAACTGAAATGTCAAAGGGCAGTAGCTGCTTGTGGCTCAAGGCAGGGTCTCTGCTAGGGGTTTGGCTGCCATGTGGTTACTGCTGAGTGTATTTTGCAGGACATGGCAACGTATTTGACAACAGAGTAGAACTCAAATATTAACTGTGGTGGAGGGTTTCTTTACAGATGAGTTGGTTTTGTTTGCTTACTTTCTATGAAGCAATATGAGTGTTTGGACAATTACAGCAATACCTGGTAGGCTGGAACAAATAGAAACTACTTCCTCTCTTTTTCAAACTATCTGTCCAGTAGCTGCTAATACTGCAGATCTGGACAAAGGAAAACTTATCATTTGTGTTTGAAAATGTTACTCCTGTGGGAATAACTCTCCTGCCACAGGCAGCTTTAAAATGTCTTCCTTGGTCCTTCTGCTGCCTCTTCCAAAGTCTGCCTGATAAATCTGATGTGCTGCTTCTTCAGATTGTGACTCGATTCTTCCCCCTGCTGCTTTCCACAAGGAATCACAAATGTGTCTCATTTGCAGCAGTGTACTTATGGTGCCCATTTTAAGCCTTTGTGTCAGAGGTCAGACTTGGCTGATCTGAACAGTATTGACCTAAATGAATAAAAGATCTGTGATTTTTGTTTTGTTTAGATTGCGAAGTGGGAAAAGGTGGTACAGCACAAGCCACAAACCCTAGCAATACATACAAGTTGTTTGTCATTCCACAGGTATCAATGATGGAGCTGCGGCTGTAATTCTAATGAAGAAATCAGAAGCTGCTAGGAGAGGTCTTATGCCTTTGGCTCGGATTGTATCATGGGCTCAGACAGGCATAGACCCATCCATAATGGGAGTAGGGCCCATTTCAGCAATAAAAGAAGCTGTAAGTAATTATCTCTATCTATTATTTAAAAGCTCTTGTTTGCGATTGTTTTTCATTTTCTGGCCATGCCTTTCTTTTTCTAAATTCTAAGGAAAACTTAGTAGAAAACATAAACTAAGTGAAAACAAGTCTTAAAATAGTGGATAGCATACAAGATTAAGATTTCTAGTGCTACCAGGCTAGTGCCTACTCAGTGTAAAAGCAAACAAAACACAAATGTATAGGTGTATGAATGGAGTTCAGAGCATAAACTAGTCAGGTTTGTGGAAAGCCACCTAGAAACCCAGGAGGAGGCTAAAGATTTTATTTCATGGATGTATGTACTAACCTAATTTGGGGAGGATTTTGTCCTAACACGATATGGTTCTGATGCTGAGCCTGGCCAGATTAATTTTGAGGTAACTGCCTGGTCGTACTGCAATAATACACCACCATAGTGAGAGAAGGGCCAGTTGAGTGCATCTGCATGAGCAAAAGTGATGGTACCCTTTGTGTTTCAGAAAGAGTTGGAGCATGCAAACTGGATTCCTTTCAGATGAAAGTGAACAAGAAGGTGCACTCCAGAACCACATCTTAACGTGCTCAGACCATTATGGCACCTGCTGATGTGCCCTTTGTTCTGTCCACAGAATGAGGTTCTTGGATAAAATGCCTTGAGTGAGCAGCCCTTGTGGTACCACACTGTTGGCTAATATAGACACAGCCCATGGCAACCCCAGGTGATCATTTCTTAAAACTGAGCTATGAAATTGAGTGTGAAAAGAGCTTTTGTGCAGCTGATAGACTTGCTTTAGAATTCCTCTTAGTTTTATTTATACTATACAAAGGCCTTTTGTTCATGTCTGAAATGTCCTAGCAATGTAGAAGCCTAACTTGGACTCACCCAAGCTCTACGGCTTTTGATGGGAAAATCAGAACTGTAATGCTAAAGCTTTTTCTTACTAGATCTCAAACTGTCCTTTTCAGTCAAGAATGTGACAAATGTATACATAACATTTTTAGTTTAAATTGTAGAACAGAAAAGTGTATTTAACAGTACCTATCATTTTATAGGTACTCTGAAAAAGGACACACTACTTCTCAATGCAGATTTTGTATTGTGTGTTATCAAACACTTCACATCTACCAGTTTATCTCTTGAGAATTTCATGGTATCACTTCACAGTGAGAGACTGTCTAGGCCATGCACTTTAGTGTTACAGCAACATAGGATATCTTAAACAGTGAACAGTTTCCAGTCTCTCTCTGCAATAATACCCAGTAGCAAGAAGCCCTCCTCCTGGACTGCATTGGTGGTGCACCAGTCTGGTGAGCTGGTTGTGAAACAGCATTGCTCTGCTTGATTTTGCTGATAAAGCATTGTTGTTAGAAACAGAGTGCAAGTAAAGATGTAGAGATGTAACATGCCTACACGTGCCCCCGAGCAGGCAATTGCACTGCAACGGTTTCTCAAGTGACAACATGAGCCAAACAATCTTTCCAAACAGCCTGTCTTCCAGTGGAGACTTTCAACTTCAAAGCAGGAGGGACTGGACAAGTTACACTTGACAGCATCACTAATGGTCATTTCTCTGTCTCCTGTGTAAAAATCTGCATTAAACATAGAATCTCTAATGGGACTGAGTCATGATCTGAAAAAAAAAAACCACTTTTCATCTAAAATCTGCTTTTGAAAACAGTGCTTGTCTGTTAAGGGCAGCACAGACAGCTTGACTTCCACAATTGCACCACCATCGCTGTGTGTGTAAAATTAGTCAAGCATTTTTAAGAGCACCCAGCAGGTTATGGCACATTGCACTGACTTCTGCTGACACCAGAGTTTTGTCTTTCGCCTTCCAAGAATTCTGTCATCAATCTCAGCTATAAAAAAACACGTTTCCTACATCTTTTTACAAGTGGTAGCTTCAATTCACCACCTTCAAGTCTTACAGAAAGCTTTCTCTGGTGCTGAGGAAGATCTAAAAGATAACAAGGCCTCTATTTATTTTGTTTTCTCAGATCAGCAAAGCCAGCTGGACTCTGGAACAAGTTGACCTCTTTGAAATTAATGAAGCCTTTGCATCATTGGCTGTTGCAATAGCGAAAGAGCTGAAAGTAAATCCAGAAAAGGTATTGAATACATCTGAGGCCATGATTAGTTTGTCTTCTCTAATTCAAAGTTATTATATTCAGTGCACCTGGATCATATTCCAAACAAGCAAGAACAGTCCTCTTGCACTCACTTCACCATGGGAAAAATGGGAACACCAGTGTTTCCTCACTGCTCAGCAGCCAGGCTGGCATTGCTAGCAGGCATGGTTACCAAGCCAGCAGGCCCTAACTTCATTATAGTGGATTTGTAAGCAGATCTAGGTAACTGCTTGGGCATGCCTCGAATTACAACTTCAGATGCTGAACTTGCTGATGGAGTGCTCTTGCTGCTGTACCCTTCTGGTGATGGCAAAATTCGTGGGTATTACTCTCACCCCCTTAATTTCACCTGATTTTCAAGGAATAAAGATGGACCCGTTTCAGAAGAAATACTAACAGCAGTTGCATCCATGTTCAGTTTTTCCTTGAAATGGTGGTAGCTGACAGTTAAAGTTTAGTCACCATCGAGGACTGTATCCACTGAAGTCATTCATGTTGAAACTCAGCTAAGCTTGTTAAATGATTTCTTAACCTGACCTTTTGTATTGGCTTTTGTGTTTTAGGTTAATATCCAAGGTGGAGCCATTGCTCTTGGCCACCCTCTCGGTGCCTCTGGTTGCCGCATCCTTGTTACTCTCCTACATGCACTGGAACGAACTGGTGGAAAACGTGGGGTTGCTGCTCTCTGTATAGGAGGAGGAATGGGAATAGCTATGTGTGTTGAGAGATAAGTGTGAGTGAATAGCTAATGTGAACTAGCTTTGAAAGTTTCCTAATAAACTTCTAATCATGGAGCTTAGTTTGTGTTGCTCAAAATCAAGTAAACTTACTCCCTTATTTCTTGCCCCTCTGTAACTGCCTTGACAGAATATAGTGGCTACTGTAGACACTCACCTCAGTTGTTAAACATGAGTTTTAAATTCTCACTGTGAGGACCAACCTTGCTTTGAAAAATGTTTGTTCAGAAGAAAACAGGAGCAGCATTCAAGCACCTGTTTTATTAACATTTTTGTTACAAGAGTGGGAAGTGTAAGTTAGACAAACATAAATAAAACCTAAGTTACTCTTCAAGCGCTCCAGAGTGAACTGCATCCTCGTAGCACCCTCTCTCTTCTTTAGGTTCAGGGTGCAGTTTAATAAGGTCATCAATTCGAAGAATAGTAATTGCCGCTTCTGTGGCAAACTTTAGGCTCTTGGTTTTGACCATGGTTGGTTCAAACACACCAGCTTGCTTGTTATCACGAGGTTTTCCATTGATCAAGTCAAGGCCAATCCTGCAAAGAAATAGTCAGATGCAGAGATTAGAAAAGGTAGAAATATAGTTGGGAATACGCTGTTCAGCTAGTACTAGTTCCCAGTGACACATACACAGGACTGAAGGGCAGAGAGAGAAGTTCAGTGATAACCTACACCCTTTGTTCCGTATGCAAATAAATCACAGAATGGTTTGGGTTGGAAAGGACCTTAAGATCATCAAGTTCCAACCCCCCTGCCATGGGCAGGGACACCTCACCCTTGACCAGGTTGCTCGAGGCTCTGTGCAACACAGCCTTGAACACTGCCAGGGATGAAGCCTTTACCACTTCTTTGGGCAGCCTGCTCCAGAGCCTGAGCACCCACACAGGAATGAACTTCACACTTGAATAAACTGACAAAGCCACCACTCCACATTTAACAGCCTCCCTCCAGGCAGATACTTGCCATTTCAGGTTTTTGCGATCTGGGTTAACTTGAGCCTCGTTGTGGAATGCTCTCAACTTTGCAACAAGATCTGTGGCGTCCTGAGCAGCGTTCACTGCCAGCGTGTTTGGAATTATCAGGAGGGACCGTGCAAATTCTGCTATTGCAAGTTGCTCACGTGATCCCTAGGAAGAGGAAAAAGGTTCTAAATCCATTGTTGCAACAAGAAACAAGACAGCTGCAATCAAAACTGCCAATAACAAATACGGGTTTTCACATGCAAACCCTGGTTTTGGGGCAAAGAACCATATATTCTAATTTTCACAGAAAGAATAATTAATATCCTCCACTTTAAAGCACCTTTTTACTCTTTAAGATGGTGCAGATTTTACTGACCGTGAAACCAACTTCTAGGAGAAAAAAGAAATGCCTCAAAATTCACCCTGTCCTAGGGTAACACAGACACACTTACTTCTTGCTGCAAGACTCACCATGCTGGTCGCATAATTTTCAAGATATATTGAAAGTGCTGCCTCAACAGCACCACCACCTGGGACAACAGACTTGGATTCCAATACCCTTTTAACAACACAGAGGGCATCATGTATAGACCGTTCCATTTCATCGCACATGAAATCGTTAGCTCCTCGTAAGATAATTGACGCTGAAGTACGAGCCTTTGTACTAGGGAAAAGAGGAATGAGAAGTCAGCTGTGTTGAACTGAATGTAAATAAACTCTTCTTGCTACAAGTTTTCTTCTAAAGCCAAATTCAGTTAAATTCTTTCAATGTTTACTCATCAAATCGGAGCAAAATGTAATCAGATACTGAGAAAGCTCCCTCTTGCATTGGCATTAAATGAGAGAATGACTGCCAACATTACAGTGCAATAGTCATGTAACTGCCACACAAGTGTCATGGTCAGGGTATTTCATTCGCACACAAATGAGACTGCAGGACACTGACCACTGAGAAGAGATGCTGAAGCAGTGGAAAAAGATACTATCTGAGGTATGTTCCTCTTAAACAGACACTTCAGTCCTCAGGAAACAAAGCAGCGGCATACTAAAACATCAAGGGAAAGTTCTATGTGTGGGCAGCCAGTGATTGTTGCTTTTCTTACCCATTGAACACAAAAAACTTTCAACAGTAACTGTCCATTTCATACTACCAAGCGGATGACTGATTCAATGAAACCAGCACAAATAAACTGTCTTTATTACGAATGGTCAGATTTAGCCAGCACCACCTTATTCAGATGGAATTACTCAGATGGTAACTGTTTCCCTTTATTGCCTCTGTAAATGGAAGCCAGCTTAGAAAAATTTGTTTCTGAACAGAACTGTAAGTGAAGTCTGCCCAGCCATCTGATTTCTCATACATTACGGTTGATGAAACAGGTGCCCAGTCCCAGCAGAAAAGATTAAATACTGATACTTTCACCTTCTATCTGCAGTGGACTTTCCCATGCTTGTAATAACTCATACCGCTGAGATAGCACAGAAGTAAATAAATGAGATTTTACCTCAAACTTAGTTGCAGATGCACACAAAACTGAGTACTTTAAAAACGATTCTTACTTCTTGATCAAGATCAGCTCATCATCACAGATTCTTTCTTGAATCACCTCTTCTGCCTGTCCCAGCATTAATGCCTCAAAACTCTCCTCACCTTCAAGGTTTGCAAGGGTTGAACATATGGTCGCTTTAACAAAGAAAGAAGTTAAATTAGGCTTCTGTGCCAGCACATCCTTTGCCAACTTCCCGAACAGGCATAAAAGAAACAGAAATACAAGGTCCTGTGCTTTCTCATAATGAAAATGCTTTCCTGCAAATTCAAGAATTGACAGACACAAATCTATACCAGATTTTTTTCCAGTATGTACTGAATGACTTAGGAGTTCTTGCTTGAACAATCTGAACAATGTACTCAACACAACTGTCCAAACAGAGGCTTATGAACGTGTGCTCAAAAAGACTTCAATATCAATACAGATTCTGGCTCATTTCCACAAGAGGACAGTCTTCCCAGTGCAAGGCAGCATTTTATCCTCCTCTCCAACCACCCCCCGTAAATCTTCAGCAGTCAACTCTTACAATGCTCATCTACTTTGGCAGAAGTAACAGTAAAACTGTAACTTAGTTACCTGCACTAAAAAGAGTGTCTCAGCTCTACTCATCCTTTCCTTGCACACCTTGCATATTAAGAAGCTGTATTTTGAAGATTAGTTACTATATACATACCTCCAGATGCCTTAGCAATCCGCTTAAGGTCCTTCTTCACAACTCTTCGTACTGCCATAGCACCAGCATCAACAAAGTATTTCAGACACATATCATCAATACCTCCAGTGGTGAGAATCACATTGGCACCAGTAGCCAAAATCTTCTGGATCCTTTCTTTGGTAATATCTAACTCTCTGCAAGTATAAAGTTAAAAGTTATAAAGTGTATTTAAAAATCTACAATCACATTCTGTTAACCCATTTCCCAAAACCTCAATGCAAAGCTCTGCAAGAAGAGACCACTGCACAAACTTGGATCTCTCAAAAAACCTGACTTAATACTAGCTCTGCCCCCAGAACTGAAGACTTTTACCATTAGTATTTGGTATTTTGAGGAAATCTTAACATTTGTAACATTTTTACCTCTTGCACTCAGCCAAAGTTACACTGAGACACCTCAGCTGGAGAGACCAATAAAGCTTGTGAAGCCCCACTGTCCCAGTTACTCAAGCTTCCACACACACCTCTGCCTTATCAAGTCCAGCTTCTCAGGGTCCGAGATAACAATCTGAACACCAAGCTTCATCTTTGCTTTCTGCAGGCTGAAGTCAAGGCATGCAATCTTTGCATTAACTATTCTCTTGGTCATACCTGATGAGCAAAAACAAGAAAGCAAAGAGAGATTTTGTAAAACCGAGTTAAAATATCAAGTCAGCAGTGGAGATTAAAACTGGTGGTACTTTCACATTACAGATCTTACCCAGTTTGCCTCTTCACCACCAGTTCTGCCCTAGTACAGAAAAATGCCAATAAAGACTCTCCAAGAGAACTTTTTTAAAAAAATTTCTCCTGTAACCTGCTTTTTCCTGAACCCATCCCCAAAATGGGAATGACCATGAAATGCTGCCCCATCAGTCTCACATCCTTTAGGTTACCTAATGATAACACAGCTCTGCTAACTGTTAACAGCTCCCTACAAAACAGCTATTGGGTCCCCACAAAGAAGGCACTTGTGTTTCAGAAAATCAGTGTTACCCAAGCTAGGAAAACCCACAGTACTTTACAAACACCTTGCGGATCACTACTATTAGTTGGCAGACCCTAGCTTAGAAACCATTGATGAAGCAGTAAGGTTTTTCTGGGTTCTTGTCCAATTGTTCTGGAATTGAAAACCCAATGATTTACAACTGATGCAATCCGTAAGAAGCCACATGCAGGACAAGCAAGAGGACTGAGTTCACACAAAAGCTTTATGAAATGTGGCATGTTCTTACCCTGTGAGCCCACCACGCAGTTCAGAGCATATCCGTTCACAAGTATGCTCTCCTTTTGGCTGCGGCCGTGTGCCTTCAGAACATTAACAGAGTTGATTGGGTACCGAGCCTGACCCTTCTGGTCAGTGTATTTAACTGCCAGTGCTGCATCCACCACCATATTAGCAAAGAAATCACCATCACTAACATGTTGTTAAGGTTGTAACTGAAGAAGAAAACCACTATTATGCTTAACGGGAAAAGAAAAAGTCACTGAGTGCCCAAACTGAGTCAAAAACTGCTTCCAAAGAACTACAGAAAGGCATGGGAGTGCAAACTTTCTTTACCGCTACCTTAAAGGAAAAAGCAATTCTTAACACAAACACTGGCAAGAAAATTAGGACAGGACAGTGCAATGCCTATGTTTTATGCACCTAGCTCCTCAACAAAAGTACCTGTGTTGTAGTCAGTCTGAATTCCCTCGTTAGCAGAAAAGCTAAAAATGCAGCGTTTTCTGTGACTATGGAGTTAAAGGCAACCTTCCTCCCTGTAGTTTCACTTCCCAGGTAGTTGACTTCTGTAACACATGCTTCTGTTCACAAAATTCCTTACCACTCTCATTAACATGCAAGGTCATAAGGAAATAGTATGCTGTTAAAGCCA
>JBCJKH010016403.1:0-11138 GCA_039877255.1 Loriculus beryllinus
ACCTTGTTGTTCTTCATATGCCTTAGCATGCCTTCCAGAAGAATCTGCTCCAAGACTTTGCCAGGCACAGAGGTTAGACGACTGGTCTGTAGTCCCCTGGGTCATCTATTTTCCCCGTCTTGAAAATGGGGGTTATATTTCCCTTTTTCCAATTGTTGGGAACCTCACCTGACTGCCATGATTTTTCAAATATGATGGCCAGTGGCTTAGCAACTTCATTTCCCAGCTCCTTCAGGACCTGGGGATGGACTTAATCAGGTCCCATGGACTTGTGTGTATTCAGGTTCTTAAGATGGTCTTGAATCAGATTCTCTCCTACTATTCTATCACTTATGTTGGTGTTAGATTCCTTACTTTCAGAGAACAGCAGGGAGATCAGAGCTGTGCAATGCAATACATATGCTGGGATTGCACAGTGATTCGAAACTGCCATTCTAATGCAAATAAAAATGTGTAAATTATGTCACCCAAATGAATGTAAAACTGAGCCAAGCAAATATGGGAGTGCCAATAGCACACTAGATGTCTTTTTCTAGATTACTAAAGGCTTGTTAATTTGTCTCCATTTTTATGAAGTAAAAGAATCATAGTGATACAAGTGCATTTTATCTAAAGTGGCTTTTTATCAAATGTAATTATGCTAAGAAATACTCTTACACAGCCTAACTTCAGCAGATTGAAAGCTTTTCACTTATTAGTAAGAAGCCAAAAATAAAGAACTTATATGGGAATGTGAAGCAATGAATTACTAGGGAACCTACCTGAGATTTCACAGTTCAAGTCTTTCTCATGCTCTCAGATTCATGGCCAAGTTCTTTGCAAGCAGCTCCACAGCATAAGATGCATTCGATCACTTGGACTGGGCATCTTTTGATAATATATTCTTCTAAACAGTAAAGTGTCTCACCTGATAATGACCTATAAACAGTGAAGGAATTTTCAGAGCAATCTCTACAAAGTCTTCTTTAAACTATGCTGAAAAAGAACAGTGAAATACTGCTTATGCTGTCTGTGCACAGCTTTGGTTTTCGGGCCTTTCACTGGGTGCCTGGCCATGTAGATAATACCAGTTGGGTGAGAAAAGGGAGCACCACGATTGTGTTATGCAGGTTGCATTATAGAAGTAACCAACTTTTTCTGCATAGTGATGGAAAGCAGTGAACTTGAGTTCTTGGGAGGGTTATGCTTTTTTGATTAATAAACTTCAATGTAATGCACCCTTTTCATAGATTTTGCTGTAAATTATATGTTTTTATTATAAGAATCAAGGAAAACTCAGTCACATTTATGTTGTATGTAAAGGCTAGACTCACGCTGAAGTGTGGATGGGGGTGATTTTCAGACTTCTACAGAGCCAAACCTTGAGTTTTGCATTTGTCACTGCAGGTTTTGGTTAATTTTTGGTTTAGGATTTTTTTTTTTTTTGAGCAGGTCCTCAACATCCCTGCTGCTGCCTTGCTCATCTGCAATTACTTTACCCTTAGCTCAGTCTGATTCTCCAGTGTAGGACTAAAAGAAGTTTTACAAACCACCACAATGTCTTCAGGCCATGTCTGCATCATTCCTAACAGCTTTTTGTCTATCTGCTTCCTACAAAAAACTGGTGAGAGATCCCCCAGTCTACCCATGGAATTTATTCAAGTCCTTTCCTTTTCTTTCTGCTTTTTCCTTCTTACATTTAGCTAGATGTCTTCTGCTACAACTTAATTATTCCTTAATTGATCCCATTACTTTTTGTCCTACCTTTTCTATTCATGGAACACAGTCTCCTTCTCTTTGCTGTAATCTTCTGCATACCTGTGGCTTAACATCATAGAAGTTGCATGGAATATCCTAGTCCAATCCCACTAATCCTTTGGCATTTTGTGGAGACAGGGAAGAGAGAAACTAAAGGCTTAAGACTTTGGGAAGGAGTCTTCCAAAGATGTGGAAGTCATCTTTAACTACTGACAGGCTCTTGACCTCTCCTCTGAACACTAAAAAGAGAAATGGATTATTATTATTTTGCTTTATGCTGTTAGGCAAAAAACTGTTCAGCGGAGCGATCCCTAATATGAATGAAAAGGTTTAAGATGGCAATGCCTCTTGTCCTCTATCACCCCAGAGAATGAGATCAGGACTGGGAAGTGGTTGCACACCCAGTATTAAGTAGTAACAGCAACAGCAATTTATCTGACTTCTGTGCTGATGGTAAAACAATCTACCCCATGTCTTGTGGTTTTAAGTAAGTCTGGAGTTCTGCTTTCCAAAGGTTTGTGTTACATTGTGGCTTTCAAAGAGATCAAGTTCTGAAGTAATGGGAATGCAGGATCTCAAAAATCTTTGTGTGGCTCACTGCTATGTAAACAGGATCCAGTGTTAGACCAGTCTAAAAATGGTGCATGTGTAGGGGCTGGGGAGGGGGTGGGAGAATAAGGGAAGGAAGGTGGGAGTCTGAGGCTGTGAGAAAATAGGACAATTAGGCATGAACCCAGAGCGGACACCCTGCCCTGATTAATTTAACAATAATTAAAGACTTTCAGTGGAGATCAGCGTTCTGCTAGTTCCCAGCCGGGCCAAGAACGATGAGCTGTGCAACGGTAACCAGCCCCTATTCATCACGGGCAACACACGCAACAATTACCAGTGCTGTCTATAAACTGAAGCAGGCTTTTGCATCAACTGATTTGCTGGGACATTTTATCCCCTTTCTCTTTTGTTTCCTCCTTTTGTCTCTTATGTTTTCACTTGAAAGGCTGGTTCATTTGGCCACAATGAACAACAGTGCCTGGCCATGGGGACATGTCCTAGGATGTAGGGTCCTTGGGATCTGCCTGGATTTGAGACACTGTGCTCTGTGACTGTCCCATCCCTTTGAGCCTGTGTTTCCCCAGGTGCTGCCTGTGACACAGTTTTTCTTCTGAAATCCATCATAGTAAGCAAAATAGATTAGACAGCCACTCTTTCTACCTCCCTTCCTCACACCTCCTGTTGCACTCCTCTGTTTTCAGCAGTGATGTTGTTTGCTTCTCATTTTACACTGAATACGAGAGAGAAATCTCATTATTTCTGACTTAGATATTCACGTGTCCCTCTACAACATTGCATGCCAGTTGCCAGCTTGTTACATCAGAAGAAGAATTCAAAGTGCTGTTTTATCTGCTATTGGAAATGTCTCTAGGTATAAAGGAAGATATGGGAAGTAGGGGGGAATGGAGAGAGCGCAGGGCTGCAGCTTTCCAGGGCAAAAATCTAGCCTTATCTTAGTTGGCTTGCTTATTTGCTGCTGTTCTGCTGTCTGGACAGGCACAATGATCAATGGGATGTGAAATAACCAAAAATGTAATGTACAGGAAGCTTTTATATCTATGAAGGAAAACTGTGAGAGATAGATGCTACTAAGTCTGACTAGTAGCTGTTGAACAAAAAGAAAACCGAAAAAAACCAACACCCAACCCAGAAAGAAGTTTGATACTTAATCCCAGTCTTTTGTTGAAGAACAGTAGTTTTATTTTAGAGATGAAAGGCTTCCAGACACAGAGAACACCCATCCACTCCTTGCATGGCATATTGGAATCAGATGTCTCAGTTTGGTCCTCCGTGTATGTTTTCCATTTCATGTGTCTGGCTCCCTGTAGTGTTTGTTGCAGGAGTGGATAGTTGATGACATCTCTAGCCACGGGCATGACATTGCTAACTGTACCCACGGAAGGCAGTGAAATGTTTTGGTGTCCTCAAACATTGGTATTTATTTTGCATAAGCATTGAGCAGTACAAATTATGAAGAATCACAATTCCAGAATGCAAAAGACAGAACAGTTGAATCAAGAGGGCATCTCCGGAGAGTATCTTGCCCAACCCCTGCTCAGGGCCCAGACAGTTGCAGCAGGTTTCTCAGGTGCATGTCCAGTTGGGTTTTGAGTATCTTGAATGATGGAGACTCCACAAGCTCTTCAGGCAACCTGTGCCTGTGTTTGAGCACTCTTTTTTAAAAAGCCTTTTTTTCACTATATTTCATGTTGCTCCCAGGTCATATACCTGCCTGCACCAGGTGTGTGCTGTCTCTGCATGGGACAGTGGCACAGCACGGGTAGCATTTGTCTGCAGGTGCCACACAGATGTGTAGCCACTGTTCCAGCCTCATGTCTTGCAGAAAAGAGGGCACTAAGAGAAGGCAGACAGTGGTGTCTCCTATCTCCTCTGTGTGTGTATGGCCGCAGAAGCTTTCAGTATACAAAGGGAAGGGTAACACAGCTTGACAATGCTGTGTGGCAGTTCAGCTATGGAAATGTTCCCTGGCTTTCTTATAGAATGGAAAATAGTTGGCATCAGTTTCATTTTTTGGGGGTAAAATATACTTTTCCCAGCCTTGAATATATAGGTTATGTATAAGAATGTATGTCTTTTATAGGTAATATACAGATTGATTCATATAGGTCTGAAACTGAATCTGGGCTGGTGACTAGTGAAATGGTTAAACTACTTACCTCAACGCTTAAAGGGGTGTTGCGAAAACAAACTGACATTTATTCAGTGCTTTGAAAGTTTAAAGTGTGCATTATTTATTTATCGTTATCATCAGAGAAGTGACTGATAGGTTCTGCTTATGCTGGTATTGACATGAACCTGTGAATAATATATATCAGGAGAATGTCAGTTTGTCTGCAAATGGAAAAGCCAAATGGAGGGGATCCTTTGAAATGATAAAGAAAAAAAGACAACAAAGCTATGAAGCAACCCTAAAAACATCCTGCAGTGTTAAAATTTCTACTCTATGTATGTGTTGTATTATCAACAGTCTTGCACACTGGCTAGCAGGGTACAAAGTGTTCACATTTAACACAGGGAGCATTTTTCATTCAGAAAGAAATTGCACTCTGAAAAAAACCATTAGTATTTTTAAATTAATAGGAGACTGGTAGTAAGTCTCTGTGACATCTACTTAATAAGCTATTGAAGTGATTTAGTGATCAATGAGTGCTGACATTTCAAAAAGGGAAAGGCAAACTTTGGCACTCCTTTTGGTGCTATTCCCCACCTCTGCTGTGTGGGAACCTGGGTTTGCTCAAGCCGGGCCACCTTTGCCACTGTTTGAAGCAGGCGTCTGGGAAGAAAGATGCAACAGAT
Organism: Loriculus beryllinus; assembly: GCA_039877255.1. NCBI lineage: Eukaryota > Metazoa > Chordata > Aves > Psittaciformes > Psittacidae > Loriculus > Loriculus beryllinus. Next base: position 5,107 of record JBCJKH010016403.1, read on the forward strand.
CTTCTCATTTCCTGCTGGAAAATTAAAATTATACATTGTCTGAAATGTTGATTGGGAAAAGCCTTTAATCTGAAGCATGAAAGCTACTCCAATGAGGGTATACATTTAGGTACCTTTTATATGGCTGCCTTGTGTTCATTCCCTTTTTTCATCCCAAGCACTGCTGCACTGGGATGCTACAGCATGAGGATGCCTAAAGTTGTGTGTAACTCAGGGAGAGGGAAGCATGCAGTAGCTGGCTTTCTCTTCCTTCAATGAATGGACTTTTGTACACATCCTGGAGGCCTCCATCATATGCATGTGAAAGGTACACATCACAGGGACCCTCCATTACACCCGGCCTGTGTTGCTTCTCCCAGAACAGATTTAACAATTGGAAAGAAATTCCTCAGGTTGTAATTGCTGCTTCCCTTTCAAAACAGCTGACAATGCACAAATAAATGTAGTTTGCCATGTTAGCACAATTGGCTAGAAGACACAAATTAATCGTTGAGTGTAGATCCTTCTTGAGAAGAGTTTCTCACCTGGGGTTCAGATGAGGTCCTGTGCTTGTGGCTCATGTGCTTTCATCAGTCCTTGCTTAGATCCACTGTGGAGGGACGTGCAGATGGTGATGGTGGCACGAGCAAAAAGTGTGACCTGGACTCCAGTGGGGCTGGGGCAGGATGGGCTGTGCTTGTCCCTCAGCGTACCTGCTCAGGTGTACCTGCTGCTGCTGAAGTGAGAGAGCTGCTGTGGCTCCCTGCTCTTGTTGCCTATGGAGAAGTCATATAAAATATGATGGTATGAGACCTGTGAGGCCTTACTGAAGGAATTCTGAAAATTCAGAGGACTTAGCAGAGAACTGTTTGCTTGGAAACCTTACTGGAGGATGCGGAAGGGCTGAAAATGCCTGCTTGAGTGCTCTGCAACAGCTGACCCTACAGAAAGGAACATTGTCTGTTCCTCAAGGTTACTGAGAGACATGTATCCTGGTGCCTGGCTGGGTCATGCCTGAAAGGCTGAACTGCGTGAAGACTTCTCTTTGACCTCTCTCCAGACATCTGTTCTATGAGTGTCTATCTACAAAGATACAGGCCTGTGTATGTACCAGATGTGTGTGTTTGTGTGCATGCAATGTATAGTATGTGTGTGGTATATGCCATATATGTATCATATGCCACATATATGGATGTTTTTAATCTCTCTATAGATATATATACAGCTTTACATTTTTATTTTTGCACACACTATGATAAAAGTGTGTTTGAAAAATAAACATTTTCTGCTGCTCCTTTGCCACTGAGTTCAAACACAGATGCTTGACAGTGAGGAGGAAGGTTTTATTTTTAAAGAACATGTCCCTGAACCTAGTGAGAGAGAGTAAAACCCAAGGATGGTGTAGCATTTAATGTGCTAGACCTTTAGTAGCAATAAATCAGTGTAACTTGACTAGTATCATTGAAGCTGCACCTAACTTCCAGTGTCTGAGAACCTGAGCCCAGATTTTTGCTTGATTTGCCTCTCTTAATGTCCTTATACAACTCTTACTTTATTATCAACAGCAAAAACTGTGCTAAGGATCACATCTGTGTGCAAAGCATTCTGCTCCCTGTTTTGGCACACACATGTGGGACTGTGCAGTGGTGGAGCCAGGATTGCCCATACAGCTCAGAGAGCAGTTTTGCTAATTGACTCTTTCCTATCCTTTCTTTTAGGTTCATAGATCAAGAATGAGTAAAGACAGTTCTACTCTGGAGGCAGCTTTATAGATGATTGTAAGGATTAACAGCTCCCATCATAACATATTTATCAATGTACTCTTTAAATGATAATTACCTTACCATAGATTGGTAGCTATCCCGGCTTTTCTGTTCTTCCTTTGTCCACCTCTTCTCCCTGACTTGTCCTGTTTTGGGGCCCCGCAACTTTAAATACAGCACTTGGGCTCCAAACATAAGGCAAATGAAATAAAGAGTGTGGTGTAAATTGGTATTTGTAGGTCACTTTAGCTAGGCAAGTATTTCAGGAGGCCCATGAAAATGCTCTAAGCATGTAGGGCTTCTCTTGGGAGATCAAGTGAAGCTTGAAGTTCATTCTGCTGTTGGCTTTCCTTGTCAGGCTTGATTGTGGGAGGTTACGATGGGGCTGGATGAGATTTGGCTGGGATTTCCAATCTGTAGAAAATGTTATTGTACAGGTCACTGTGAGCCTTCCCCATTCTGCTGGCCTCCTGTTCAGATGGCTAGGATGATGTGCTGGAAACTGACAGCTCGGGGATGTGCAAGGAGATGCTCTCTGGAGTGCAGCTGCTCCGCTGGGCGTTCCTAAGGTAAAGTTGGAATCTGCTGAGACACCACTGGCTCTCTGCAATATGGCAAAGAGGAATTAATACCTGGGTACCAGAGCTGTGGCTCTTGAAAAGCACCCTGGTGTACTTAACGCTCACACTGCTAGTTGCTAGAGAAGCTCCATTTCTTTGGCTCGCTCTTCCCTTCCTTCAAACTCTGTGAAGTAAAGGAGAGCCGTTGGTCTGCATCGTAGAAATTGCTGCACATGCTGGCTTTTTAGGAGATGAAAAAGAGAGTCTTTTTTCCTGTCTGCTTGAATCTTTTCAATGCTGTCCACTGTCTTACAGTCCTTTCCCCATCTCCTACTAGGTAACCTTTGACTTTAGGTTAGATACATTCTCTACTTTGCTGTCACCTTTGGGTTAAAATGCTAGTCAGTACAAATGTTACTCTGTTGTCTTCTTGAATTTTGTTTTGTGTGCATGATTTCACAGAATCACAGACTGGTTTGGCTTGGAAGGGACCTTAAAGATCATCTAGTTACAATGCCCCTGCCATGGGCAGGAACACCAGGTGCTCAAAGCCCCATTCAACCTGACCTTGAGCTCTTCCAGAGATGGGGCATGTTGTCTTTTTGATACTGGAATTTCTGTCAAAAATAAGTAATGTTGATGCTTTCTTCTACTGGCATACATTTATGGTGGCTTAAGAATCTGGTTACTTAATGATTACACTGTTTACTTTCATGCTAAACAAATTAAGTTAGGTTGCTACCAAAACACAGAGTTCAAGAGGGAGGTCAGCAAATGGTTTGTGTATAGCCTTAACACACAGCCTGCTCTAGACAGGTCTTTTTATATTGATCTCTTGTAGGACCTTGGCATTCACTGCACTCTCCTTTGTTTGTTTTACTTTTTGAAAACATAATGGCTATGAAATGAAGCAGAGTACCAATATCTGACAAACAAGTAAGATGGATTTGTGATTTCTTCTCTATTTTTTTTCCCTCCAGCACAAGTAATTACTTGCTTTAAAACTTTATCACTTTAGAGGTAAAAGTCTCACCAGGAGTTCAACCAGTGATGGAGTTTGAAGCAGCTTAACCATAATAATGTGTAAATTATTCACTAGCGTGTTGCACTGCATAAAGCTGCTAAATACCTGTAGAGCACTGTGTGTCATAAGTATCACCAGCTTTACTCAGAGAGAGGAAGAATGATGTTTAAAACCAAGTAAATTGTCCCCTTTCTGCTACCCCAGGAAACCTACAGAATAAATAAAAAACGTTGGGAACTGTACAAGCATCTGCTTTGTAAAGGAAAATATGTATTGAGATATAGTACAAGATGCTCATCGCATGTAGCGTGTGCCCCTTCAGCTGCCTGAACAGCTCTACAGCCCCTGCTACACCAGACTGCAAAAATTCAGTGTTGGCCTGTGGGAAGGCTCACTCTTCTCCTCCACGTGGTAATTCCACTGTGTATCACCACTTCAGCCCCATGTCACCACTCCCTGACAGCAAAGTCAGCTCCTCTCCAATTAAGCTTTGAGCTTTTACATGAGATCTGCTTTTTACAGTGATCACATGTGAAGTAGTTGGGAAGTTTCTGTTCTGCTGGGGAGGGGTCTGCTGGAAACCAGAGAGTTCTCTAGTCTCCTCTGCCTCTTCTGGCTTGATCAGCATGGAAGTGGGGTTTTCTGTGAATGGAATAGGAAAAAAAAAAAAAAATAAAAATGGAAAAATTCATTGATTTACTAGGTAGAGGCTCCTTTCTGGCATCTAATATTAAATACCTTCTGCATGCAAAACAAAACCCCCAAAACTCTGGGAAGCACAAAACTACAAATGTCTTTATTGGAAAAAAAAAAAAAACCAATTAAGGTTGCAGAATATGTGTGTAAAGTGCCAGAGCTGGTACTAATCACGCAGTCTTCAGCCAGCACAGGTATGTGCCTTATGCTGTCTTCAGTCTTCATTCATATGATGAGATGTGGCACTTTTTGGTGCAGGATTAATGACTAAATGCCTCTTATAGTGAATACTTGGAAGGAGTGTGTGAGAACGGCATCAACCCACCCACCTCTATTTTAGGCAGATAGCTGAGCAGTTCTCTGAGGTGGGTGTTTCTAAGGCAGATCATCCCCGGCTGCCCTAGGAGTTAAGGCATGTCTGTTAGGAAGGCTGCCTCCTCCCCTCCAGTCTTCTCAGTGTAAAAAAAAAGATGGCTTACGGTTTTCCTGTCCTCCTTTCTAACCCCATATTCTGCTTTTTTTATGCTGTTGTGAAATAAAGCCTGTGAAGCGCACTGATGTCACAGTCCACTAAGGCAGCAACACCTGTTGGCCCTGAAAGCCTCATGCATCTCTCTTTGGCATGGCACAGATGGGTGGTGCATGACGGCTGGGTTTTGGCCCGCTTCTCACGGCCCATGGCACAGGCAGCATGGCGTACCTCTCCATCGCTCCATCTCCAGCTGCCTCACTCCCACATGGCTGGTGGCTGCTGCATGTTACAGCCATCAGGGCGGAAAGAAGGTGCAGGGCTGTAACTTCTCTGTGTGTTGAAGCGGCCAAGGGAGGAGATCTGCATGTTGCAAGCAAAGCTGGCTTTGCAAAAGTCATTATAAAACACTTTTACTATGTAGGGAAGCAAAAGGGTGGGAAAAATCTCAGCTCTCTGGCTTCTAAAGGTTTGAAAAGCTAAATCTCTGCGTGCCTCCACCTGAAATCCTAATGTCTTCCAAATGAGCCCAGGTTTCAAGCAAGTCAGAAAACCTGACCAAGGAAACAAAATGCAAATCTGGCTTTGTGTTAACCCTGGAGTGGCTGCCAGAGGCCCTACCAAAGAGCAGTTTGGGAACCTGCCCTGACTCCCTGTGGGTACCACAGTGCCCAGGCCCCATGGTGCCAGCCTAGAGCTTATGGCACATCTGGGTTAAGAGCTGGGATGGGAGATGGCCATAATGAAGACAGGATGTGTTTTGACAGGGAAGGGAGTACATTGTCACAAGAAACACTTGCCCTCTCCACACTCTTCTTTCTGGGAGTGCAGTCCTGTTGTGGTCAGGACATTAAGAGATGCAAACTGGCATCCTAAGTCTGGCCAAGCTGTGGATTTATGCCGTGATTTTGGGACAAGCTGGTTCACCTCTCTGCACTTTCCCCCAGCAGGGTCTGTCATACTCATTTATACAATCCCACGCCATAGAACCTGCCCTAAAGGGCAGGGAGAGCTGCTCCCACAGTGTTTGTGTAGTGCCTGCCTCCATAAATGTGTATGTTGGCAGCTGGTGAAACTAATTGCCACCAGCAGACATAATGAGCAGGCCTAAAACAAGTGGAGGAAGAGGAGGAAGGGAGCACTGAGCTTTTCTTGTTCTCCAGACATTTTCATTTTGGCTTGTCAAGCTTCCCTCTGGATGAATCCAATGACAGCTGAATCAGTGCATAAGCTGTATGAACTGTGACTTGCTTGGAACACTTAGGTCACTTTGTCTGGCAGATTTGGCTCTGGATTAACCTCCTCAGTCATCCAGCAGTTTCTGGTCTCCTCTGGAGCAAGGAAAGGTGAAATAATGTAACAGAAGTGTACAAACAGCAGAGAAGCATCTTTGTCAAGAAAGCCTAAATTTTGCCTTACTGTTCCTTAACTAGGTCCTTGGTTTTAATGCAGTTGCTGGAGTCTGAGTGTCCTGGGTTCAGCAGTAGCAGTCATTTTTTCTCCTTCTTAGTAGCTGGTGCAAGCACTGTGTTTTTGAGTTT